>OY720677.1:33471437-33581437 GCA_963170755.1 Amphimallon solstitiale
AATTTTTTATTCAGGATTATTATATTAACTTAGACCTATATATACAGTGTGTCCCGGATTGACCTAACTATACCCCTAAAATCTTTTATTTCTTATTTTTTGAGAAAGTCATTCTTCATAAAGAGTTTCGCTTGTTCTGAAAAGTCGATAGCTATAACCAGAATGTCGGTATAACGTAAAGGATGTTTAAAAATTAAGGAAACGTAAAATTATATCAAGAGTAAAGTACTAGTTATTTGAGATAAAATTAAAAATCGCAACCCTCAACTTTCTGTGCTAATTTGCAAGGTTTCTGAATATTGTGTTTATCATTGTATAAAAAATTACCAATACTAACACAACAAGACTTTCAAAAAAATGTTGGTATAAGATCAAGTTAATTAATAAATTACATTATTTTGTAAAGCAAAAGGTATTAAACAAACAAGTATTAATGATGATAGAGTACGGATTTTTCACATAATAAACATTTTAATTAATAATTATAGTTAATAAAGTAATAAAATACTATTTAAGTGAAAATTGGTATTAATTCATCTCCAAATCTATAAATGTAAATTTCTTTGGTTTATAGGAAACTCTTCCTTAGCCACCACACCCCTGGAAGACCTAAAAAGGTATCAAATTTGCCAAAGACATTTCGAGAGTGACAGTTTTGTTAATCAAATACTGAAGAATCGTTTAACAAAATCAGCAGTTCCCCAACCATACGATTCTAAAAGAAAACGGGAAATATCTGAGCCGCAACCAGGCCCGTCTAAAATTATAACAACGTATGAAAGAAAAATACGAAGCGATGAAAATATAACTTTGGAAGAAGACGAAGGGGAAGAAGAGGTAGAATTAATGGATGAATCAGCGGATATGGATTGGCTGCGTGATATCACAAATCTTCCTGTTGCAGAAGTTTCAACTATATCTGGAAGAAATACATCTCGTGAAAAAAAATTAAAGAGCAATATTAAGAGTCAAAGTAAATTGCTTTTACGAAAACGAGCACAAATATCCAAATTAAAAAAAAAAGTGAGATTCTCAAATTTACATCATCAACTGAATACATATTTATTTAAAAAACAATGTAGCAAAACATTAGTGAATATGCAATTAGGACAAAATAGTGTAAGAAAGTGGCCATTAGATCAGAAAAATTTTGCGTTGGCATTATATTATAAATCACCCACAGCGTATAAGTTCTTGTTTGAAAAAATTGTACTACCAGCACCTAGTACAATAAAACGATGGATTAGTGGGTCTAGCTTTTTACCAGGACTTAGCCAAAAGCTCTTTTGGCAAATTAGCAGAAAGATAGAAAGTTGGAGCATTGTAGAGAGAGCTTGCGTGATAAGCTTCGATGAAATGTCACTTAAGGAAATAAGTGAATACAACAAACATCTGGATCTTATAGAAGGTTTTGAGGATTTGGGACATCTTGGAAGAACTAGCCGACCAGCAAGGTATGCGTTAGTCTTTCTTGCTAGAGGGTTGTTTTCAAGATGGAAGTTGTCACTGGCATACTTCCTTAGTCATTCTGGCGTGCCTGCAAACAAGCTTGTAGTACTACTGCAAGATATAATAGAAAGATGTTTAGAGAATGGATTACTCCCTTATGCAACAGTTTGCGATCAAGGTGCTTCGAATCAAAGCACTTACAAAAAATTGGGAGTGACTGAGAAAAAGCCCTTCTTTAATATTCAAAATCACCCCATTGTAGCTGTCTATGATGTGCCACATCTAATAAAGAATTTTCGCAATAATCTACTAAAGGCCGATTTTATTATTTCAAATAACACCGTTATTAGTTTTCAAGATATACGTAAAGCCTATGATATTGACAGCACAAAACCTTGCAGAGCAATGCCAAAAATCACGGAAAAACATATAAATCCTAAAGGATTTCAAAAAATGTCAGTGAAGTTAGCTACACAAATTTTCAGTCACTCCGTGGCAAGTTGTATTCGGACTTGTGTAGCAACAGGAGAACTAAGATCAAATACATCTTTACACACTGCAAATTTTATATCTACGATAAATAATCTTTTTGATACACTCAATAGCAGCACATTTCATGATCCTAACCCATACAAATGTAGTTTACATCATAGCCATCCGCTAGTAAGAACAACATTAGAAGAAAGTTTAGTCTTTATTCAAAATTTAAAAAAAAATAACCAAACAAGAGCACCATCAAGACCACCATGTTTTGATGGACTCCTACAAACAATTCGAGGAATATTAATGTTGTATGACAGTGAAACAACCAAACATCCTGATGCATATATTCTTACTAGAAAAACCAACCAGGATGTTATTGAGAATTTATTTTCCATTTTCCGTCAAAAAGGAGGATACAACCCTAATCCAAGCGCGCGAACATTCAGAACCACTTTCCGTTCATATGCAATAAATTCTCTTTTAACACCTTCGGAGGCATCAAACTGTGAACATCAATCAAGAGAAATAGAGACTGAAATAGATCTATTGGAGCCAATTTCTTTAGATTCTACAGCGCAAGAAATACTGCACTCTTCCAGTAGCTTCTCCACATCTTCTTGTGATATTTTATCAGGAGGGACTGTTGAAACACCTACAAAAACCGAAACTACATTACAAGAATGCAGTATTACATATTTCGCCGGCTACCTGGCTAGAACATCGTTTGAGCAATCAAAATGTAAAATTTGCTACCACTCTTTTGTTGATACTACCTCTACACTTTCCAATAAAAATGAATTACTCATATTAAATAAAATGTATGGATATATTGAAGAAGGTGCATTTAGTTTATTAGCACCAACAGATCAGCTATGTGAAGCAATTAAATTGACTTTAGATACATTTGAAAAATATTTTGATTGTACAAAACATAAGAAGAAACTACGCAAAAGGATATTAAACAAAGTTACAAGAAATCTGGAAAGAACATCGTTTTTAACTGACGAACCTTGTAAACAACATAAGGTGCAACTATTAGAACGTTGCATAACATGTGTCATTTTTAAGAGATGTAAATTTACTTCTTCTAAGCATGTAATTGGCAAAGAAAGCTTGAAATTAAAAAAGGTGAAGAATCTATAAATTATTTGTTATTTCTATTGATTTCTGTGCTATTTATTATAAAAAAATCTATGTAAAAAATCAAATAAAGTAATTTCAAGCATGTCTCTTGTTTTATCCTTAATAATATGTAAAATTATACATTTGGAATAAATCAATTTTTGTAAAACATTGGAAAGTACCTGAGTACCTATGTATGTAATGTAACACCTATGTCAAACAGATTTTCTATTAACTGTAATAAATATTTTCACTTCCTAATACATACAGACAGAAAGCATCCCTCTAAATAGCGAACGCGATATACTTAATGAATAATAGAGTAAATCACCCCTATACAGTAAGCACACGAATAGTTTTAATTATGGCCAGAAAATAAGAAAGTAAGGCAGGAATTAAATAACAAATAAAACAAAGATAGTTCAGATTCAGATAGATAAATATACTGAGTTGTCCAACAATAGCCAACCTACTTACACTTTACAAACGGCTAACTTAGAATTCACTGGCTCAATTCCAATACACAGAGATTATCTTATTCCTGCGATTATATTAGCGATCCTAATTAAAACATTTCGTTTACATTTCTTCAATAATTGTTTTGATAGGACACATCATTATAGATACATTCATTATCTATTTTAATAACATTCATCATATCCTTGTTTATATAAGTATATTATAAAAACAGGGATCATATACACACACATTGAACAAAAACTGAGAAAAAATATTGTGCATTTGCAGGGTCATCGAAATCTTAATATGTTTTTATTGAAACTTAAAATACCTTATGGGGCTTGTGTAGGAACTTATTAAGTCACTAAAGGTAGGAAAATAAGAATTTTGGTCTTCAATATATTGTACATACAGACGTATATATATATTTAGAAAGCATGACAAGTCAAAACAAATAATAAAAATATCACAATATATATCTAAAACAATTATGTGAGGTGAGAAAAGCAGGAAATACTGTTTCTTTCATTTATTTCAAGCAACTTCCCTATTTATATTCATTTTCCGTAATAATACAAAGGAGCATTTAGAAAAAAAAATAGAGGATGATTTTTTGGCCCTATATTATGTCGATTTATACAAATGTAAACAAAGTGTCAAATCAGTAGGATTTATTACATATTTACAAAGCAGGCTGTGAACCAAGTTTTAGTACGTCCAATAAATACCAGAAAGCGCTAAATCTACAATTCCCAAATTGTGGGAAAAACTGCATAAGATGGTAATTTCTGGTTTGCTCCGACACCTATTGAGAATATTTACAATTTTTGTGAAAAAGTGCTCGTTGATATATCTCCTTATATATAATCAATGGCCTTGGCACAGATGGTGCCAATAACATGTGCGGTGAACATCATTGATTATTTAGCCTTATTAAGGAAAGAGACAATCCAAATTTAATTCTAGTAAAATGTGTTTGTCACAGTTTTCACCTTTGTTCCTCAAAAGCTTCACAAGTTTTACATGACGAAGTTGATTATCTCTTACGAGAAACGTATTCGTGGTTTAAACACAGTGCACTCAGAATGACCAAATATAAAGAACAATTTTAATTAATTAACATTGGCGAAAGTTGACAATATAGATGGTTATCAAGATATAAAGCTTTGAGACATTTTTTTCTATTCAATCTCTGAATGAACGCTGTCATTCAGCTAGAATATTTATTTAAGAATAAAATAAATAAGCTATATTTAGTATTTCTGCAACCAATTCTAAAACAGATCCACAATTTAAATCTTTATTTTCAAGGCTTACATATTGACTTTTATAAAGGATTTAAAGAAATTAACTCTCTAATATGGTCCTTGGCTGGACAAGTCTTGAGACCACCACTTTTGAAACATCTTCAAAATAAAACAGAAATGGACTAACTCTTTACAATTTGATGAGAATTCTTTAGAAAGTGATAATGCAGATTTGGATATGAATTTGAAAGTGAGTGTAGGACACTGAACATAGCAAGAGAGGAACGAACAGAAATTCAAAATAAATGTGTAAAATTCATAAGAATATTGCTACAGGAATTGACTAAGCGAATGCCCCAACGTTTGGAAGTCAGAAAAAATTAATCAATTTTCTCCAAATATTATTTTGCATCCAGTAAAGCCTAAATGTTCTGAGCTTCCACTTCAATTAGTTGATTCTAACAAAATCTCTGAATTCAGACCCAATATAGAAATTTACTGAATATTCAGTGGGCAGATATTTTTAACGAAATTCCAATAGATTCTCTTATATTTTGGAAAAAAGTAATGACTTTGATCAATGCTGCAGGTGACCTCTTTTTAGTGATCTACCGGAATTTTGCTTTACATTGTTGAGTTTACCATCCTCGAATGCGGTGGTGTAAAGATGTTTTTCGTTAATGAATATTGTTACAAGCAAAATTAGGAACAAAATTGAACTAGAATTGTTGAATTCAATTGTAACTATTAAAACTTATTTCTTTGTTTATAAGATTTGTTGCAAAACTTTTAATCCTTGTTCAGAAATGTTAACTTATATATCCAGCATTTACAATACAAAACATGGCGATGAACACGAATTGAATGAAATCTAGGAATTATGTGAAAATATATGTGAATAAAATAAATAAATCTATTTATTTTCTAAAATTCGTTTGTTTACTTAAATTAGCGGGTAGTGGTGCTTTCATTGCGACTTTTTCGAATACGGTTGCGCCATACAAAAATAACATTTGGCAACTCTGCATGTTAGAGACATTGGACAGTCCCCTAACACTTGACCAGGAAATTATTATACAAGTTATAGACATAGATAGTAATCGTAATAATAGATATATTAAAAAAACCTGCCTGTAAAATATTTTTGTAGTTTACTTAAATAGAAAATAAAATATTAAAACAGCAGCATATTGTTTATATATAAAGAGTATTGTATTTCTCTTGTGCTAAGTGCATTAAAACACAAAAGTATTTCTTTATTAATTATTATGCTTTTATACTTCAGTTTATTACAATATAGTTAATCAATTTTCTAAATATTTGCAATTTTATTAAAAGCAATCAATTACACCATTATAATCTAAAAAATAAGAAAAAATATATTTAGCTTTACATAAGTATAAATTTGTCCTTTCCTAAATTAAAAATACGTAAAATAATGCTTAATGAAGGAACATACAAACATTCTTAAATATCATTTTTGGTTCTACTTGCCAAAGATTACCAAAAAAATATTAAATAAATATAAGATTACTAGATTTATATATAATATGTATGTTAATATATTTAAAATTACGTGTATTTCCAGACGATTACTGAATGACTGAAACTGAGTTTGGCACCTCCAAATCATGGTATACGCATAACCTCACAATGAGAGTTCTAGACTCTAGACAATCACCCTAATTTTATGCAAATAAATACTACCCTTAGCTTTCTATTTAGTCCAGTCATTATATACATTTGAATAAGAAAATTAACCGAACAAGCCAAATTTTTTATATGATGTTGGAGGGGGTCAGGACAGCTTAATTTGAAGTTTTCGACCGAAACCCCTCAGGGCGTTTTCCGCCATCTTGAAAATAAGGGTGAATTTTTGTTTGCTTTGTAACTCGGCTCCTCGTCGTCCTACGTAGAAGTTGTTTAGGTATTTTTCCCTTTTTTATTCTCTATAATTGATGTTATATAACTTTTTCACCTAACATCTGCCGTTCTCGAGATATCGGCAAAAATAGGAAAAAAATTGGGTTTCGGTTTCAATTTTTTCCCTATTTATCGCCATATACAGCGAAAAATATATATTATGAAGCATGTAGAGCAAGTTCGTAACTAAAATTTGAGGTTTCGGGTTTCCTCGGCTTACGCACACCATCGAAATTTATAAGTGTGCTTACATTGTACAGGAGATTGTTATGCAGTTGCTTCGCGAATGTCAGTGTGAGCGTACGTATTTACTATCGTTGTGAAAATGGGCGATTGTTTTATTTGCAAAAAACCTTTGATTGAAGACATTTATTTGACGAAGAAGAAAGCTGTCCAATCTCTTTTAGCGGCTAGCATTAAAAGAGGACATGAGGATTATCAGCGTATGTTACAAACTGTCGATTCAGTGAGTGTTCACCATGCGTGCTACAAACAATACAGCAACGAAAGACTAGCGTCGATTGCTTATCGACGAAGGACATCTGCATTGAGGCATTCAACGAGACTACAGCTCCAACAGTCAGTCAAGAAAAATTCCTTGCAAGAAACGTTAACAAAGATAACTTCGTAAAAATGCTGTGCCTTCATTTTACAAACGTCGGTATCAACATTCAGCAGGCTTTCGAGGACGCAGATACTTTGATTGTAACCACGGCACTCGAAGAAGCGTCCAAGTATGACTCCGTTGAAATCGTCGGCGAAGACATTGATCTTTTGGTTTTACTTACCGGACTGGCACAACAGAACACAAACATCTTCTTCCGAAAACCAGCGAAAGGAAATACACCAGCAGCATTGTACTCTCCAACTAGTCTAAAGCACGGCAAGACCATTCAGGAAAACATACTCTTCCTTCATGCTTTCAGCGGTTGCGATACCACATCGTCTTTTTTCAATATTGGGAAATCCAAATTCATAAAAACTATGGAAAACCATGCGGAATTGATATCATCGGTTGAACTATTCTAAAGAAAAAACGTCGATCTGGAGATTTTGGCATCCACAGGAGAACGATTCCTCATCGCCCTATACGGCGGTAATAAGGAAGACAAATACATCAATATTTTACGATACCGGCGCTTCACAAAATTGATCACCAAAAACAGATTCAATCTGTCATCACTTCCACCAACTAAGAACGCAGCACGGCAGCACGTCTTCCGTACATATCACCAAGTACAAAGTTGGCTCGCATTATACAAAGATCCGGAGGAATGGGGTTGGCGACGAACACACCAAGGACTAGAACCAATCACAAGCACAGCCGAACCCGTGCCAACAGAGTTTCTAAAGCTTGTATCGTGTAAATGTAAACAAAAATGTGGAGCTGGTTGTGGGTGCAGGAAAGCAGGCATTACATGTTCCACGATTTGCCTTAATTGCAGTGGACAAACATGCGACAACGCAGCCAAAGTCGACTACCTACATGACAGTGAATCAGACGAAGAGAATGATGCGACCGTCGAAGACAACGTAGCTCAAGAATCTCCACGTCTCGAAGAGGATGCTGA
The DNA here is from genome assembly GCA_963170755.1 of Amphimallon solstitiale. Lineage (NCBI taxonomy): Eukaryota > Metazoa > Arthropoda > Insecta > Coleoptera > Scarabaeidae > Amphimallon > Amphimallon solstitiale. The sequence continues at coordinate 33,479,692 of OY720677.1, forward strand.
ACAAGAGCAATATGAACAAGCAGGACCGTCGAAAAGAAGGAAGACATGAATATCTTTTTTACCTGTAAAAAATGTTGCCTAATAAATTTTATACATGTGATTCATAATTTCACTGTTTTATTTACTTTTATTTTATTTCAATAATTATATTCAGAACGGTGAATCCGTAACAACGTATCTATTCAATAATTTTGAAAATGGAGGGTAAACAAAAATACAATTTTTTAGGTACGAACGTGCTCTACCATTTTGGTAATAGACATTTATTGGCTATGTGTGACGATAAAGAAGAAAAAAAATAAAAACCGAGCTCGTACCCCAAATTATGTCCTATTTTTGCCGATATCTCGAGAACGGCAGATGTTAAATGAAAAAGTTATATAACATCAATTATATAGAATAAAAAAGGGAACAAAAAATACCTTAACAACTTCCCCGTAGGACGACGAGGAGCCGAGTTACAAAGGAAACAAGAATTCACACTTATTTTCAAGATGGCGGAAAACGCCCTGAGGGGTTTCGGTCGAAAACTTCAAATTAAGCTGTCCTGACCCCATCCAACTTCATATAAAAAAATTGGCTTGTTCGGTTCATTTTCTAATTCAGGGCCTATTTTCGGACAGTATGACTGGATTATATTGATATACGTTTTATTCCATATTCATTTGGAAAAGAATGTTATATTATTTACAGATATACAACTAAGCTTGAAATATTTTTTTATGGAATGACACATTTGTCAATTTGACGTTCAGAAAGTTATTATAATTGACATGTGTAAAACGCTTTACGCTCTTGGTGACCTTAGATTTCTAGTTCAATTTATTGATAGATGTAAAACGAGCTTTACACACTATAGTCTTTTCAGATCTCGCGACATCCAGTTGGCCGTGGTATTATTTGACATTCGCGCCATCACTTAGGGAATCTTCCAAGCTAGTGTCGATGTGTGTATACAAATATGGCCGCTCTTTACCAATTATTAAAAAATGCAAATAAACCAAACTAATACATCATTTTCGAAATTTCTGTTATATAAATCTCTTCTACGAAACACACGTCATTGGTTTAAGGGATTCTTTTGATAAATTTTCAATCAAAATTTTATAAAAATGATTAATAAATATACCATATGTAGGAGGATATTATGACTTATTACATGCAATAAAATAAACATTTAGGCCCGGTTGTTCAAGTTTATTTCAATTTCGGGTTCTGTTGAACGCCAGTTCAAGTGAACCTTGCTTTAATTTCTCTCCGTGTTGTACAAGTGCAGTTTAGTATAAGTTTAAGAAAGCCGTGAAATTTCATAATATCCTACGGTTGGTAATGGTCACGCATGCGCCTGTTACATATATTTCAAAATTTTAATCTTAACCTATAACCACAATACAAAAATATACAAAAATAAATGTGCTACACTACAGTCCTCAAGACTTACATATCGTAGTAGAATAATAACAATGACCGACGAACAGAAGAGATCAGCTAATTTTGCCCTCAACGAAGAAAATTTATTAATATTATTGGTTAAAAAATATTCGCATATATTGGAATGCAAATTGAGTAACACCGAGTCTAATAAGAAAAAGAAATTGTGCTGGCTCGGCATTGAAAAACAATTTAACAGTGAAAGCGGAGGAGTGTTTATATGCCATTCTGTTTTAAGAAAAAAGTATGAAAATATTTAAAAAAGGACAAAAAAGAAATTTGCTGATGAAAAAATATATGTGCTAGGTACAGGAGGTGGACCGGAAATGGGGTCATCTCTTACAGCAATAGACTTTGAAATAAAAGATATACTTGGATCCCGAATTCAAGGGATGTCTTCAGAGTTTGATGGGGATGCACAGCAAAGTATTGTTTCAAATGTTATTGAAATTGATAAGTTCAAAGACACCGGTATAGTATAGTACAGTGCTCTAAAATTTGTTATGACAATTGTTCTAATTAATAGAATACACATGTGAGGCTGAAGATGCACCTTGTGCCTTATTTAACGATAACGAAGGGAGTGAAGTAAATGGTAATTTGTATATTACACAAACAATTTTATTGATTTTGAAACACAATATTTTTAGTCGCAGGTACAAGTACACAAGGTGCATCTCATCATTCTTATGCTATGTCATCTACAATTATCTGCTAAAAATTAGTTAAATGAAATTCAAGGAAAGTTATAATAGGTCATTTAGAATGCTTTTTCTGTTTTGTACTTATTAGTACTAAGTATATATTTTTTTATTACTGTTTAGAATGTTTTTTTGATTGTACATTGTACATCAAAAGAACACATATTTTTATTTTACAGCATTTATTTTTTTAATACATAAATAATAAAGACAATTATATTTTTTTAATTATTCTATAGAAGTCCATTAAAATATTCATGAATCAACGCTTGTCTTACTACATTATTGCCATTTTATATCAATATTAAAATAATAGTGTTCGTAATTGAGGTTATAATTCTCATAACATAAACAAAATATTACTGAACCTGTATTGAACTAACCTTAAACCAACAAAATCGGTCGCTTACTTGAGCTACGTATTGAACTTGGTTTTGCGCTTTAGCTGGAATTGTACAACGCATGACTTGTTATTAAGCCAAGTTCAACAATAAACCTACCCTAAACTAACATTGAACAACCGGGCCTTAATGATTTTATAACTGAGATTAGCATAATTATAAAATTGTTATCGGCCGGTAGGAATCTACTTTCTCTTCACCGCCTCTTAACATTCAAAAATCAATAGGCTCAGATACAGAAACGTTAATGATACAGCACCTTCACCTGAAAACTTTCCAGATGCATCATCAACGCAAACAGTTTTATGTTTGGCCAAAACCGATTTCGAGGTAAATACAAGGCAGCAATTCGTGCGAATACGTCCTTAACGATGATTTTCTTAGTGCCAACACAATCAACTCCGACCATGTTATTCCGACCGTTTCCATATTATTCACCAAAATATACTCGTAAATTCATCGTCAGCTTAGATTTTACGAGTGCTTTGATAATATTTATTACCTTCAGATTGAAAGACATGCAGGTTTTGGTCAAAAGTATTCCTGGTAGGATTAATATACTGCATCCAATACTTCAATTTATTTTCGTCCAAAACAAATTTCTCCTCATTCATTTCCCAAGGACATTCTGTCGTGAGTCCAGTGAAAAGATCAAATTTTACAACTGCAGGAATAATTCGCAAGGCGGATATTCCAGTTTGTCCAAAGCAATCTCGAATTTCTGTCGTATTATCTGCACTATTCAATGAATTCTTGTTTAAAATATTCACAAGCAACCCACATCCGATGCAGTAGTCCACAGAGTATGCTTTACAATGTTCAGAGTCTGTTGGCCAAGAACACAGAGATTAAAAATCATAGCATATTTCTTAATATTTTACAAAAATTAATTAAAATAAAATTTTAATACTATTTTTGAAATAAAACCCTCACAGTATTAATAATCTTTTACTACTCTACTATATTTTATTATTCAAACTTAATTAAGTGCTTTCAGAAATGTCGCCTCCTTCACCATCATATAGTTTTCAGTGATGTTCATAAACACTATTAAATATTCTCTCTTCGAGGTTACAAATAATATTTTAACAACATTGCCTGTTCTTATATGTCTCACTTTAAATCAATATATCATGGAAGCGATAAAAAAATTGGGAATTCATATGGATCAAATATTCCATTTCAAAATATCACCACAAATTCTTGGCCTTGTTCATTTTTTCATAACCGATGTCATTACTTAATACTCCATGCAAATTCATAAAACAGTTATTTATAGAAAGGTTATGTTTTCAAATGAATTTATCAAATTAAAATATTCGGAATTTTATAATTGAATTCCAGGAAGAGAACACAAACAATTGCAATTCAAACAAATTCACAGAAGCTGTGACAAGAATGTTTTACAGATCACTTTAACTGGAATATAGTGTAACTTAAATATAGTCTAGTCGTTTTGCCAACCGACATGGCCAAAGTACAAACCTACGAGTAAAGAATAGAACAGGAGAGAGTCTCCTTCAAAATAATATTTGTCCAAAGTGGTAACTCAATATGCCCGCCGCAATGCATAGGCGTGCATAAATATTTTGTATAGGGTATACGTACACTTCGTATGTTCTCGAAAATCATTTAAAATAGGTTCTTAATCCAATAATAATTTTCTCAATAATAGTTTGTTCTTCTGCTTCGTCAGAAAACATTACTCCGTTTAAAATCAAATTTATTGCTTTGGCCATAGTAATGACAAGTATTTATTTTTCCATGACAGCATGATCTGATTTTTGAGGTTACGTAGTTGCTGCTCGAATTCGTTTCTTTATTCGCTGACAGCTCATATTACTAGTACGTCACGTGATCTAAAATCTGCTCGCTCTGATCTTGAATTTCAGATCAAATAAAGGTAATTCTGGAACGCAGCTATGAAATGGCGTTTGTAGGTTATATTATTTGACAGGTAAGATTTTGCGACATCTCAAATCTGACGCCATTTTAATTTAGTGGCGCATGTCGATTGCGAGAGCAACTCAATTATAGGCAACTAATAATTTGAAAATAATTTCGCTTAAGTAGATACTATTGAAAAGCCGAATATAATTATTATTTTATATTTGTATGAACTTGTCTGCTGTTAATAATTAAATATAAGTACAATACAGGTAAGATTTCAGAGAGAATTGAACTTTTAAAGTTCATTTAAACATTCAGGAATGTATTAAATAAATATGTTCCAGTTAGTTTTACTACAGACAATAAAGGACATTATTTACTAGCTTTTCCATTAAAACATTAAAATTAAAATAATTTTAAATACAACAGCAAGATCAGAAAAGTGTTACAGCAATTATAAAAACATATTTGTTTGCCATATTCTTATTGCTCACTATGATTATTACCTTTATCACTAGAAGCAACTTGTTTGAAGCAATTCTCTGAAGTATTATCATTGATCACAACATACCTTTTGCACGTTAACCAAACATTTTTGATTAGGCTAAACACAATCACAATTATGATTTATTTAAGCATGAAACTAACATAAATTGGTTGATGTTAAAGAATGCTGAATTATAAAATTGAAACATTTCATGAAGTATTTCAAATGTTATAGTATTCTTAAGCTGAATCTTTGCTATCTGATCAGAATTTGACTTACCAAGCAAATTTAAAATATAATATAATAATGAACAAATATTTTTACTATTTCCGATTTACTACAAAAATACCTTTCTGTTTAATAAAATTAGCTTCTCTGATATAATTTAGTTCAAATCAATATATTTGACTTATATCTTGCACAGGAAAGAGTGCTCATTGGTTTTTAATGAAGTTGAAAAAAACATTTCCTTAAGAATAATAATAGTCAGCATTTCTTGTGCCTTTTATAAGTAAATTGAAAAACACGTTCTGACAATATTTAGCTTGTATTCTTTTAGAAGTCAGATATTCGTAGGTTATAAAGTCTTAAATACTGTTAATAGCAAGAACATGTACTTATGTGAAATAAAAGTTCTTCTCTGAGTTTCTTGTACATAATCTTACTCTTTGCAAATCATTTGTAAATAATCTTGCAATCAGTTACCGCTATTATTAATATAAATTATTACTGGATTAATATCTGCTTTAACAATTTCTATTTTCCGCATTCCATCACATTTTTATTTCTTGTTCAGTATTAGTGATGGCGAACTTTCACGCGTAATAGTACTCAAAACACTACACTAAACACTTGTCATCCGCTCCGTAAAAATAAAAATCTGACAATAATGTTAGACTAGTAAACAGAATAGCCATGTATTAAATAAAATATCGATATAGAACAGTAATATTTAATAACTTTATTTGTAATATTCAATGTGAAACTGGCTTTCATAGTATAGTATTTTACTAGAAGAAGCTATTTATCCTGAGATATTTGAATAAAATAGTTGAATTTTATTGTTCAAAAATTATTCCGGTCGATTGGAATTTGTAGTGGTACTGAATCGTTGTCTTTAATTCGTATTTTGGCCGTGTCGGTTGCCAAAATTACTACTATATTCACTTTTCCCAAATTCCTAACGGTTCTAGAAATATCGGAGTTTGAAGTTCAAGTAAATTACTAGAGGGTTTAGGAAAAAATGTGGTTTATTTTAAGAAAAGCGTAATGACTGCAATTATTAAAGCTGCTCAATGTAACCAACGCCTTGTGCAATGCATAACTCAATACTCCGTTGGAGCTCTCGTTTAAAGTTGTAGTTCTCCATATTGTTTCTCGCCTCATAAAAAGCTGCATGAATCTTATGGATGAGCGGGTCCTTATTATTACGCTTCCCGTTTGATAGTTGTATTCAGATGTCCCCACATGAAAAAGTCTAGTGGGTTGAGATCCGGAGATCGCGGTGACCAAGCAAGCAATGGGACCGCCACGACCTATCTATCGATTTGTATATTGTTCATCGAGGAAATTAGTGACACCTCTTCCATTATGGGCCGGGGCACAGTCACGTAAAAACCACATCGTTCTTCTGATTTGAAGAGGAATGACCTCAAGTAGTAGAGGTAGAATCGTTCTCCAAAAAAGCCCGTTACATTTCGCTGTTCAAATTTCCGTCGGAGATATGTGATCCGATAACTTCATTATTTATTATTCCAGATCAAACGTTTACGGAGAATCTCTGAAAATGGGTTTCCCGAACAGCACGATAGTTTTCGATTGCCAATACACGTTCGTTGTGAAAATTGTTGATTTCATCTCTTATAAATGTAGCTTCGTCACAGAAAAGAATCCTTGAAAGAATATCCAGATGATTGCTCCACATTTACAAAGACGAACGCTTTGAGGAAGATCCGTGGGAAGAAGTTCTTGTACCGTTGGTAACGATAGGGATGCAGTCCGTTTTCTCGCAAAGTGTCTTGCACAGCCGTCCTAGTTTGTTCAGTAAGTAAAGAAATTCATCTCGTACTAACACCAGAATAATTTTCAACAACCTCAAGCACTTCCGCAAGATTGTTTCTTCGCATAAGTTCTCTTTGATAAGTCGGTTTAGGGAACCCACCTGTTAATCGAAGAGTTGTGAAGGTTCTTTGCTTGTATGGAAGACGGCGGTATGGTCGTTGATATTCCCTAACTGAGGCGGTGGTACTACCGTTGTAATATCCATACAGGGTAAATCCATTTCAAATCACCCAAGCAATGTTGCTCAACATTTTTATTTTTCTGATTTTTTATCATGAGTTCCCTACTGGTAGACAGTCACAAAACACTATTTGAAAAAATGTTATAAACCAGTTTTTTTCTGGCAGCCATTTTGAAAATGGCGGTTGGGCAATTTTTAAGAAAAACGTGGTTTGCGGAGAGTTTAATTGCCAAGCAATTTTGTAAGATATCAGAATAATTCAAAAAAGTGTGTTCAGCATGAAATGAACTTCAGGCATACGTTTTTTCAATTTTTCTTTCATGCAAGAGAGTCAGTGAAACTCTTTCCGTAAAGACTCGTTCCTTTTTAAGACCGTTAATTTTTATGAAGGAAGAGAGACTCACTAATAATATGTTATTTCTGTGTTGAATACTTACATAACTATCTGCAGTACAAGTTTTAGTCCTGAGAATGCATTTCTTTTTTTCTAGAGCTTTTAAAAATGCCCGAAAGCCTTTTGACCTCAATTTTCTCAGGTCAATATCTAAAAAGGAACTGAATAAAAACAAGTGAAAATTTTCCAGAATGTTCTTTATACACATAGGAATCTCACAAAAAAATTATGACTGAGTCTCAACTACATTTAGCATAATAGAGCAGAAAATGTCGGTAAAAACCCTACCCTTCCACACGCTCGTGCAGTGCCAAGTCAGCAAACAAGGGCTTAGTTATTACAATTGACATTGGTCGAATGATGTTTAAATAATTACAAACAATCAATGATCAAATATTTCTACTCTTAAATAACAATGGGCAGTGATAACAATAGGTAAGAGTTCTAATTCTTAAACTTAACTTATACCGATACATTTGTTGTACTACACTTGTGTACAGTATGTATACACACATTAATGTTTCGCTATGTATTTAGATTTAAAACTTCAGTGTTAACTACTTGCCAGCTGCAATTTCCATTAGAGAGTTAAACAAACACGATATTTCATTGCATAGTTTATCAGTTATGTTGTGTTCTAGCAGACACTGTTGTGAGTTCCAATGGACTCACTTTTGGTAACATTTTCTTTGCAGGCACTCAAGCAGTATCATTTTTGGAAAGTTGAAAGGCAGTTTTTGGTCCAGAATGGTGAAATAAATACACCAAAACATCATTGTTATCTTCACTTTTGTCTTCAATTTTTCCAAGCCACCACTTCTCATCATATATACAAACAACAAAGTCATTATTTGTGAAAGATGATAGGTGTGTAAAAAGTATTGAAGCTAGAGTTTTTGGAAGTAACAAAACATCTTATTTGATTGTCACTTATGGGGGACATATCTGTGAAAGCTTATTGTTCCTTTCACTGGTAAACAGCATTCAAATCTCTCAGTCAGTTTTGTTTCCATTTGTTCAATTACAGCAGATGGGAGAGTTCAAGTCTATCATGTTTGTTTGACTCTCTAATGAAAATTGCAGCTGGCAAGTAGTTACAACTGAAGTTTTAAATCTAAATACATAGAGAAACATTACTGGATGTATACTGTATGCAAGTGTAGTACAACAAATGTATTGGTATAAGTTAAGTTTAAGAATTAGAACTCTTACCTATTATTATCACGGTCCATTGTTATTTAAAAGTAGAAATATTTGATCATTTATTGTTTGTAATGATTTAAACATCATTGGACCAATGTCAATTGTAATAATTTCAAGCCCTTGTTTGCTAACTTGGCACTGCACGAGCGTGTGGAAGGGTAGCGTTTTTACTGAAATTCACTGCTCTATTACTCAAAATGTAGTTGAGTCTCAGTCATACATTTTTTGTAAGATATTCCTATGTGTATAAAGAACATTCTGTCAAATTTTCACTTGTTTTTATTCAGTTCCATTTTACAGAAAAGGATTCTCTTATATGATAGAAAAATTTAAAAAATTTATGCCTGAAGTTCATTTCACGCTGAACACACTGGTTTTTGAATTATTCATATATCTTTTAAAATACTTTGGCAATTAAACTTTCTGTAAACCTAGTTTTTTTAAAAAAATTTGCCCAACCGCCATTTTAAAAATGGTTGCCAGAAGAAACTGTGACTTATACAATTTTTTCCAAACTGTGTTTTGTGACTGTCTACCTATAGGGAGAGGGAACTCATGATAAAAAAATCAGGAAAACAAAAAATGTTGAGCAACAAATTTTATTTATATTGGGTGAATATGTAACACTTTCGGCTGTTACTTTGTGAAGATTCATGATACTGGATGTAAGTAAAATAAAACACTTCAATTAAATTTTGAATACCTTCACTTTATTTTTAATCACTATGTGACTGCAATTTCAATATTTTACATGTCATTATCAAACTAAAGTTAGATGAATTGATTGCATGACAATATACAGGATGAGTTTTTTATCTTGAGACAACGGAATATCTCTAAAACACAGCATAAAATCAAAAAAAGATCATAATAAGATTTGTTATAATGTAGGGGGCTCACTGAATGGTGCCGAACTCGATCCCCCACCCCCCAGAGTAGGAGGGGGGCAACTTTGAAATCTTAAATGGGAACCCCCATTTTTTATTGCAGATTCGGATTCTACGCCATCAAGTATGTAGTTTTTCTTTGAAACTTTTTTTTTCGATTCATAACAGATTGCGCTGTAATCCCAAAAAAACATGGTTGTAAACGTCTAGAAAAAATACTCAAAAAAGAGAAAATATGATTTTGTTTTTTTTTATTTTAACATTAAATAACATTTCAAAACGCCATTCAACATCGAAGAACTTTACTTTATCATACCCATTTCAGAGAATATGTTCGAAAATGTACCCTTCCACTTCGATACATTTATTTATTCGCAATTGGAATGATTGCACACAACTGAGAAGTGTTTCCGGCGTAATCCTTGAACAAGCGTTGGTGATTCGCTCAATCATGTTTTCCTTCGTGGTTGTCACTTCTGTATAAACTTCAGACTTTAAGTGGCCCCATAAAAAGAAGTCAGATGAAGTAAGATCTGGCGATCTTGCAGGCCAAGACACTGGACCACCTCGTCCGATCCATCGACTATTGTAGGCTCGATCTAATACTTCTCGTGCTATTCTTGAACAATGTGCTGGACAACCGTCATTTTGGAACCACATTGTTTGTCGTACATCCAAAGGAAGCTCTTCAAGTAACACTTGAAGTTCGTTCTGCAAGATGTTTTGATATTTTTCACCATTTAAGTTTCCATCGATAAAATATGGACCAATAAGCTCATTGCCAATTATTCCATACCAAACATTTACGTTCCTAGGATGTTGATGTTCAACTTGGCGCAACCAATGGGGATTTTCGATACTCCAGTAATGCATGTTGTGCAGATTTACCGTACCGTGATTTGTGAATGTTGCCTCGTCAAAAAATAATACTCGAGCAAAAGAATTGGGATTATCTTGTAACCGTTGAAACGCCCATTGACAAAATCGGACTCTATTTTGAAAATCATCGCCATGAAGTTCTTGATGCAAGGAAACTCTAAATGGATGCGATTGTCTACGCTTGAATATTTGGCAGATAGTGAACTGAGAAGCGCGAGCTATTTCTCGAGTACTAATGTGCGGATTAGTAGCTAGCTACTGCAGCTAATACCGCGATTTCATTATTTTCTCCAGCAATTGTTTTTCGCAGATTACGTTTTCTTGGCTGTACAGTTTCTTCGCTAGAGAACTGTTGAACGACTCTGTAAAAAGAAGCGCGCGATCGCACATTGTCGGGAAAACGTTGTTATTCCTACCACTTTCTCCATAGATGTAAATCATTTCAATTCTCTCTTGTACTGTTATAGCCTCCATTACTGTTCAAATATTCAACACTAACTAATTTGTATTGGATTAATAATTAATCTAAATGGGGATCGGACAATGTATAAATATTTATAGCTTGCCAAATACTGAATAAAGTACAGTTTTGTATCGTTGAATAGCATTCTAATTGCGAATAAATAAATGTATCGAAGTAGGGGACACAGTTTAGAACACATGGTTTTTGAAATGTTAGTTTACGTTAAAATAAAAAAAAACAAAATCATGTTTGCTTGTTTCTCTTTTTTGTGTATTTTCTCTAGACGTTCACAATCATGTCTTTTGCGATTACAGCGCAATCCGTAACGAATAGAAAAATAAGTTTCAAACAAAACATACATACTTGATGGCGGAGAATCCGCATCTGCAATAAAAAATAACGGTTCCCATTTAAGATTTCAAAGTTGCCCCCCCCCCCTCCCACTCTGGGGGGTGAGGTGGGGGATCGAGTTCAGCACCATTCAGTGAGCCCCCTCAATTATAACAAATCTTATTATGATCTTCTTTTGAGTTTATGCAGTGTTTTAGCGATATTCCGTTGTCTCAAGATAAAAAACTCAGCCTGTATATATTTTATTTGGTAACATCTGAGACACACTACAAATTAAATACCTATTACTCTAATCTATTTTAAATTGTTGATGTTTGGTTACAAAATGTCCCAAATCTCTTTTATTTTGATATACTGTTATAATAGGATTTAGACAACTTTAAATAGAGGAGTATACAAAAGATCCTTTTGGTCATTAAGTAATATTTCATCATATATTATTAGTTTTAAAAATTTCTAACGCTTCTGAAAGGTTTAATTTTTATCCTTTATCACTGTAATGTAAAATCTTGATATTATTTTTTGAGAATGTGTGGTTATATTCTATTAAATGATTTGCAAAAGTTGAATCTGTTTTTTTGTAATTATAAGACCTTATGTGTTCTTTGATCCTTGTGTTAAAACTTCTGCCAGTCTGACCTATGTATACTCCTTTACAATCATTACAAAGCAGTTTATAGCCCCTGATTTGGCTAATTTATTTTGTGTATCTTTACACAAAGGGAGTCAATAAACTATTTTGTAATGATTGTGAAGGAGTATACTTAGGTCAGAGTGGCAGAAGTTTTAACACAAGAATCAAAGAACACATAAGGTCTTATAATTACAAAAAAGGAGATTCAACTTTAGCAAATCATTTAATAGAATATAACCACACATTCTGAGAAAATAATATCAAGATTTTACTTTACAGTGATAAAGGATAAAAATTAAACTTTTTAGTAGTGTTAGAAATTTTTAAAACGAATAATATATCATGAAATATTACTTAATGACCAAAAGGATCTTTTGTATACTCCTCTATTTAAAGTTGTCTAAATCCTATTATAACAGTATATTAAAATAAAAGAGATTTGGGAAATTTTGTAACCAAACATCAACAATTTAAAATAGATTAGTGTAATAGGTATTTAATTTGTAGTATCTCACAGATGTTACCAAATAAGATATATATACTGCCATCAATTCATGTAACTTCAGTTTGATAATGACATGTAAAATGTCAAAACTGCAGTCACGTAGTAATTCAAAATAAAGTGAAGGTATTCAAAGTTTAATTGAGTGTTTTATTTTACTTACATCCGGTATATTGGGTGATTTAAAATGGGCTGACCCTACACGAAAAAATGAATAGGAGTTTTAATAATTTAACTGTCATTACACTTTCCTTAAAATAAACGACATTTTTTCCTAAACCCTATTTTCCTCTTCGTCTTCAAACTCCGATATTTCAAGAACCGTTAAAATTTCGATAAAAGTGAATAGATCATTTTTACTTAAAATTAGTCATTGAATTCAAATACAAAGTATATCGGATACCTGAATGATCAACCTGTATATTATTACCAATATTTCATGTAAGATTATGCATGTATTAAGTTATAACTGATAAAGAAACACATATGTCATCAACATTCCTACATAAAGATGTACAAAGTTTTTAGTGCACTGGCTTATTCTTAATAAACGTTTTATTGTAATAAATAATATAACTTTCATAAAATATTCATCAACTTATTTAGCACTACATATTCATCTGAATAATTATTTTCTATTAAAATGCAAAAATCAATATAGTATGTAACCACAAATATCTAATATTTACAAATTTCAAAATGAGATAGTTAATATACCTTCAATTGAGAGTTTCTCAGCTGCATCCTCGATGCAAATGGTTTTATGTTTGACCAAGAGAGATTTTGAACTGGATCCAAGGCAGCAAAATGTACAAGCTAATACATCCATAACCATACCTTTCCTGGTGGTTGCAAAATCCACTGTGACAATTTTATTTGGTCTGTTTCTGTATTCGTCACCAACAAACACCAGTAATTGAGCACCAGCTTGAATTGGACTAATGGTTTGATAATATACATTCTCTTCACATTGTTAGACATTGAGATTTCCTTCATAAACCCTTCAGTAATTTCCCCATTTTTATTTCCCAGCAACATTCTATTGTACTGAATCTAGTGGAAGGGCTCAATTTTACATCAGCAGGAATAATTCTTAAAGCATATCCCAAATTGTCCTACACAATCGAATTTCTACGAAATCACTTGGAAGACCTCCTGCTCCGCCCTTCAGATTATTCAAAGAATTTTTGTTTAAAATATAAATAAGCAGTCCACACCTGATGCAATAGTCTTCATAATATGCTTGACAATGATCACAACCTGTTGATCAAATTTACAACCATTACTTAGTGATTTTCTTAATATATACAAAATGATGAAACACACATACATTTAATACTTTTCATTTCTGAATATAGTCAATAAAATAACACAAACCTTAATATTTGAACATATAGCTCATTTGAAAGTAAAACAGAGACTCCAGGTTTTAAATCAAATAAACACTAAATATTGTTGTCTAATGACTTCATATTGTTACTGCATGTTTCAATACAAGTTACAAGAAACGCCCTAAAATAGTTTTAATGGAGTGCCAATAGTAGCATCAAAAGCAACAAGTATTTTGATAATGTTCAGCTAAATAATTAGTAATGTAAAATCTTCAGCAATAATATGAAGGTTTTTTGATAGAATTTGATAGACTGCATAAAAAAATATTTATTCTCAGTGAACATAATCTTACAACTATACACGACAAAAGGTGCAATTAACAGTTTAGAACATGCATTTACTTACAGTTTCCATTATCGCATTTTAATATCATTGCACTGATCCCTTCTTTTCCTTTGATTCTAATTTTGCATTTCAATGACTTCAGATGATGAGAATTCTCTTTTTACTATTATCCAAAGGTGTAGACAATTCGCAGTGTTTTAGTTTGTCATGCCACACCTGGTCTTGTGGTTCAGTTGTGCTTATACTAATAATAGTTTCAGAGATAAACACTCTATCCTCTATAAAACTGTCTCCTTGGCATTCTTCTTTCTTTACACCAAAGATATTTGTCGAAAGCAGTGTGTTACATTAACTTTTTCATCATGATCAGCCATCATTAACGGTTATATCTAAAGTAAGACACAAGAAATTACCTACGGATAACAATTGGAACGATAGTGTAATCGGACGTAACGTATGATCAGACTGGGCGATTTATCTAGAAAACACAACTAGAAAATTTGCAACCATTTTAGAAATGCGGAGCCGGAAATGTTTTTTTTTAGATGGAACTATTTTCGTTCGCCCGATTGGTTGTCCTATGATGCTTGCCACTGCCGCCACCTCTTTGGGATATATAATAATTAAAACATTTAAAACCGTGATACAAGGAAAGAAGATATGCTCTTGTGCATCTCTGGATGACGCGCATTCGACCTCTAGTACTATCAGTTCAATAAAGTTGTGAATTCAGAGGACACTATTTGAATAAAATCCTTTTTAACAGAAATGGAAATGTTGTAATATACAAAATAATGATAGGAATAATCTTAAAAGTAAGAAATATATAGAGAGCATAATGTTAATTTGTTGACAAATAAATTGAAGGCTGCTGAGGTGTAGGCATGGTAATAAAATTGATTATAATTTATATAAATTTGTATATTAATTTTTAAACAAAACTTACCTCTTTTTTGATTATGCTTTAGAAAAATAATTTATTTAAAAATTAATGCGTTTCATTTTATAGTAGCCAGAAAATATTAAATACTTTAATTATTAATCTTTAACTAGAGGACTTAACTATTTTTAATTTTCATTATATAATACAATTCAAATAAAAACTAATTTTACTTGGGGTGTGTAAATTCTTCAACAAAAGGATTTTTGCAGTAATGACAGTTTACTTAAAACACAAATATAATAGGTAGGAATATTTATATGTAATTAGTAATTGACAACATTTTATTTTTATAAGTTCTTCATATCATTTACAATATAATAATAATATGTGAAAATGTTTCCTTATGCTAGTACAAAGATTTGAATCATTTTATTTGTAGGGTATAAAACAAAAAAATTATTTGGAAAATAAGGGTGAATTCAGAAGGACTAAAATACAGTTTTTTACTAGCTTAAAATGTTTTATTTTTCTTGTTTTCATTTTCAAACGTGTTAAACTTAATTTTTCATTAATAATTTTCAATCTAATATACCTACGTTAGGGTTCGAACAAAAGCTAAAATAACTTCTTTGGATGTGCACTAAAAAACTTAATAAATACGAACTAAAACAATGTCCTACACTAAAATAAAAACCTTCGACTATAAATATAATAATAATGTCTGTATTAAATAATAAAAAAGCATATATTAATCCGGACAAATCAAAAATAACCTTATGCAGAACGTAAACACAACAAAACACATAAACATTGGCAAAATGGCGCCTCTATCAACGATGACGAGCATTCGACCTGCGCGGCGTGGACGAGTTTTGGTTTTGGGAAGAGCACATCTAGGATTAAACTATTAGTTAGAGGTAGCAGTGATTACAACTAATATCGCTTTAGAAATACCAGTGATTGAAATAATGGTTGCGGATAATGATAATGTGAGAATGAGTGAGAGAAGGTTGCGAGAACTAATATTCGGCAATTGGATCGTAGGGATTCGTCACACTTCGGTTAAAATATCTATTTAATATTAAGGTGGCCGTTTAATAGAAAGAGAATCGTCACATTGCTCTATCCTTTTCTAACCATTAGGCATGTATTATGTGTTGCATACGTGACTGCATTTATATTAGCCATCTAGTTGAAAGTAGCAGCGATATAATTTGTAAAATAAATTTATTAGATAAAAGATGATGCTACTAACGCGCAACGTATGTCTTACATTGAACCAAATTATATAGAGACTGATAGACCAGACCGTTTTTTTTTGTATGAGAGAAAAAAGAGAGTTTTTGTCTCATACATACACGATTTAATAGAATATGTGTCTATTTTGAAATCCTTGATATTTACCCTAAATTGTAAAAATGCAAATAACGTCCTTACAAGAATAATAGGAACATACTGTTACATATAATGTTTGTTTTGTAAATACCTATGTAGTTCTATGTCCTTTACCTATTTGATTTAGATAATAAACAGGTACTTTTAGTGATTATTGCATTTCTGAAACAGGAATATATAGGCTGATTCAATTTTGACGGTCACCATGTATTTATTCAAATTCGTTTTTGACCATTAATAATAAAAAGAACAGAACTCTTTGCTCAAGAAAACCCGTAAGTAGTGAACCTGTCAGTGTAAGAAACACAAGGCCTATAATGTGTGTAAAAGTAAGAAAAAGAGAAACAATCAATATATATCACATACCTACAACAGTCTAATTAAATAAGTTAAATATACATGTGTGCTCAGACAGTTGTCTTGGATATTATAAAATGCCTTCCTTGTCATCAAGTGTTTTATTAAGTTCTGATACCGTATCAACTATTAGAATGACCAATTCAATTGGAAAAAAATTTCAAAGACCGCCATGAAATTTATCCGACAGTGTGCATTTCGCACGTTAATAATAAATTACTAAATATAATTAAAAACAAGATCTGAAGAATATTAAAAAAATTAAATTTCTTACATGCCTATGTAAGTAATTTTTATTACAGAATTAAAGAAAATAGTTTAAAAATTTTGTATAAGTACCTAAATAACTTGCCTAATAATTAATACCAGTGGCCGAAATTCGACTTTAATTCATTAAATTTTTAAGTTTGAGTTATTCAGGTTCTTTTCTCAAAAAGTATACTTCTATAACCGTTGCATATAATTTTTTTGAATTTTCTATTACGTTAGCTGCGAACGTGTAGAAATACGTCGTTATCCATTAATTTTCGAGTTAATTAATTGATGTATTTATTTGTAACACATATTATACATAAATTTTATCTTTCTGCACTCCTTATTCATATGAACTTTAACTATCTATGCCAGAGTACAAAGCTTTTTCGTCATGTATTAATATATACCTAGACAGTTGTATTATTTATTCATTTCAATTTTATTAGGGTTTCACAAAAATGAAATAGTATGCTAGTTTTCATATACAAACTAAAGAATATATTTTGTCATATTAAGATGGCTACCTCACCAATCTCAATTACATTGCAAACATTCTGCTAACATATCGCACCACAATCCGGCTTAATCCGCAAACTTATCTCCAACTGAAGTTTGCCGGAATAATATGGGAAAAATTGTTAAAAAACAGGAAGTTTTTGTACTAAAAATGTGCTTACTTCGAATATATAAATACTTGTAAGATATTAGTAGCTTAGCCTATAGAAAAATAAATTCTCTTTCTTTTGATGCTTGATCCAAAGCAATTAAGGGTATTCCTTAGCTGCCTTTTACATCTAAGTGTCTCCACCCAGCATTCTGATTTAACAAGGAATGGTTTTAGCAGAAAATTAGATTCTGCCCCTCACATTCTGGATAATTCCGCTAGTGTACGATATAATATAAAAAATAACTCCTGTGATCTCACTATTTCCTCTAATTTAATTCTATAGGAAAAGGTAATCAAAGAATTTCCAAATTTTTCGAATTTTTATTAAGGAAACGCTAAGAAAAAAATAATGAAAAATTATCATTACACCTCTGTCAGAACATTCTGTAAACCACAACAATATACAGATCAGGGCATAAATTTACAAAATACATATATACATGCACAACGAATATTAAAAAAAAATTATAAATGAGATACACTTTAACATGTATTCGCAAATTTAACCCAAAATTGTCTAGACTTATTTTAGGTAATTTTTATTTCATAAATAAAATTCCTTTTTGACTTTCTTATACCTACGTAGTAAAAGGAAGTATTTTGATGACAAAAATTCTTGACCTCGAGATTTTTGCAGATGTCCACGTTTTGAAGTCCCTTGATACCGAAAAAGTGGTTTTTAAAAAATGTCTGTGTGTGTCAGTGTGTGACCACGATAGCGGTCAAACCGCTACAGCGATCAATTCCAAATTTTGTATTTACGTGTATAATCTACCTCTTGAGATCTGATTAGATTTTCAGTAAAATCGGCAGACCGAAAGTAGTAGTTTACTTCAGTAAAAAGATTTAGTCAATTTAGGCAATATTTCGTCAACTACTAAGTTTAAACAATTTTAAAAAGAATTCATATGTACTCAAAATAAAATTTGAAAAGAATTTTATTAAAAAAGTTTTTCGAAATTCCTACCGGAAGTAGGTCTTTTACTCTTATCGAAAACTAGCTTTTTGCGAATATCTCGCAAGTCGTGCTTTCTAGACAGGTACAATACGAGTATAAAAGTATTTGAAACATAATTTTAAATATCTTTTGTATAAAAACAATTTCAAAATTCGGATCGGAAGTAGCATTTTTACTTTTATCAAATAGCGATTTTTTGCAAATATATCGTTATTTATGTATTCTATATATATTTATCAAGAGTACAAAAGTATTTAGAGCTGGATTTGCAATGCCTTTTGGACACATGAAATTTCAAAATTCGGACCGGAAGTAACACGTGTACTCTTATCGAGTAGGACTTTTTTTCGAATATCTTGCAAAGTATGCATTCTGTAGAGATTTATTAAAAAAATAAAAGTATTTATAATAGGATTTTGAATAATTTTTGTATAAAAAAATTCTATAATTAGAAACGCTCATACGTATAAGAAGGTCGTGTGGTGCCCAAACCTCTTTTTTTTATTCTTGGTATGATCGGCATCAAACTTCAGGTACAGGTACACGCTCCAGACTATGCTAGAGTTTTTCTGAAAATTTGCGCTGAGTTGTACGTGCTTATTGGAATATGTGGAATTATATTATTTAATATAAATACCAATCACTTCATTTTAACCTACAGGAAATATATAAATAGATAAACACATCGAATATAAAGTTCAAGTCAGATTGATTGAATTATACTTCGACATATAATTTTTGTATGCATTTTTAAACTCAGAAATACAGTTATATATTGTATTTAATATTTGGCCAGTATATAAGAATAACACAGAATGTTTTATATATATATATATATATACAGGGTGAGTCATTAGTAGCCGCTTCTTCGATTGCTCTTTTGTGTTTTAAGTAAAAGAAAAAACAATTAGTGGCATGGTTGCTCGTGGCGCATATTGTAAAAATACTTTAAGCTCTGACGCACTTCCAGTTCCATCGGAAATGCATGAAACTTAATTTTTTAAATAACTGATCCTATATATTTTTGGATTCTCTAGTACTGCTTTAAATTATCTGTTCAACTGTTTTTTCTTTTTCAAAATTGAGCTAATAGTTTTTGAGTTATTTATTTTTTTTTATTTTTTTTTGAAAATATTTGACCAAAACACGTGTTTAGAAGTAGAACTAGTACAGTATGCGAATCTGGAAATACTTTCTCATTTAATTTCCATAGATTTGCATTTAATTTGAAATATAAGTCGAATATGTTGCAATATGTGTACATTAGGGTGACCATTATGTGTTAAGAAAAATTATTTTTTCAACATTCTCTTTGGCTACTAATGTTTTGTCGAAAGACGAATGACAACAGCAATATATTCTACAAGTAGTTAGTCAATACCGTAAAGAATTTCCGGACGCATACAAATCGACTGTTGTTAGCACAACTACTGAGCCATAGCTAAACCTAAGGCTGGGAATTTGTCAAACGTTTTACTCATTAGCTATTGCTATTCTAGAAAAAAATCGAGGTATGTACATAGTTTTTTACATTGAATTTCAAATCTATCTATTCATGTATAATAAGTTGCACTTTAATTCAACAGAAGAAAAAGCGAAAAAGTTGATTTTTTCCAAAATGGGGGAGGGAACATTAACCCCTCTGCGGTACCCCTTAATATGAATCAAATAAGTAGACATTTTATGTGGTATATTTTTACATTTAACGAAAAAAAAATAGGGGGGTACCCGAAAGAAATCTCAAATTTGAAAAATAACGACCACCCTAATGTAGACTATGTTGCAAATTATTTGCCAATTAAATGAGAACATATTTTCAGATTTGCATTTAATTTGAAACATAGTGTTACGCTGGGTTTCAAAGTAAATGCGAATCTGAAAATGTTTTCTCATTTCATTTTTATTTAATTTACACATAATTTGCAACATAGTGTAGATATGTTACAAATTAAATGGAAATTAAATCCAAAAGTATTTTCAGATTCGCTTTAATTTGTAAGACTCTGTGTATGATCACTTTGATCACCAAAACATAAATACTTTTTGTAAAATACTCTGTGGGCTAGATATTTTCGGTAGATATATTACTAAATAAGAATACGAGATGCATCAGTTCTATTTTCGGCTTTTTGTACGAATAGTATTATATCAGTTCAATTTAATGTTATTTGTATATATGCGATTGCGATTTCTTTCTTTAATCGTTACTCTTTTGGTGTCTGACAGAAAGACATATATAACGTCATTGTATGATTGAGTAAGATATACAATAAGTTTGTCTGATCTTCGTGCGGACACTATATTTGCAGAATAATTTTAAAAACTAATATTATTGTTGGCAGCGCCCTCTGTTTAAGAATTACTGCACCCATCACCTTGATTATGATATATGGAATCTACTTTTCTTAATAAAGAATGTCCAAATATGTCCGAATCAATCCGAATGCCGTGTAATAACAATTAAAAGCACAAGACAGCTATAAAATACGCTTAATTGCTTTGTATCAAGCATCAAAAGAAAGAGAATTTATTTCTCTAGGGGGTAAGCTACCTAATATCTGGCAATTATCTATATATTCCAAGTAATTAAGAAATAAATTAGCAGATTTTTGGTATAAAAACTTCCTGTTTTTTAACATTTTTTTCCACATTAATCGAACAAACTTCCATTATTAAAATTACCCAGTCCCCTGGAGATAAGTTTGTAGATTATGCTCGTATTTTTTAATTTTTAATTTATTGCGTACTAACGGTTTCTGGTGCGATATGTTCGCAACATGTTTGCAATGAATGAATATGAAGTAGATATTCTCTTAAGGTGGCCATCTCGCCCACGAGATGGCCACCTTAAGAGAATATCTACTTCATATTAATATCAAGCAGATATTTTTAAGTGGGACTGATATTAACGGTGATCGCAGTTAAGATTAGTCGCTTTTATATAAAATATCTATTTGATAGGAACAGTTTAATATATCGGTGGGAACGAGTGAGCAACGACGGTACTCCACCAATCAGGAACAAGTATGCTTCTGGCGCGACGAAACCCCGTGGGTATACTTGTTCGTGATTGGTGGAGTGTTTTCATTGCTCGCTATATAGGGTTACCGAAAATCTACCGTTACCAGTGAAAACCTTTAAAGTAATTTTCCTAGTAGGACATTTTAATCTAAAATGTACAACAGAGAACAGCCCTTATAAGCACGGTTCAGGGCTGGTTTGCATATTGCCTCCAGCTGGATATGGTTGAAAGTCGTGATCACAATCACATGTAATTTTCACTGCTCTTTTAAAATCACTGTTAATGTGATCACAGGTATTGAAAAATCACTGCTAAGGTCATCTCTCATAAAAAACTAAGGGCCGGTTTTTCGAACTCCGGTTAACTAATCATTGATTACGCTTAATCGTTGATTATCTCTAACCGGCGTTTTTCAACGCCAAGAAATACGCCGGTTATCTGATCAGTGATTAAGAGTTTATTTTAGAAGGTTGGTAACAAAAATGCTGGTACATTTGATCTAAATTAGCATATTTGTTATAATAATATTGGTGCTATTTCATATATTTGAATTTGTTCTTTGTGCTTTTTGCCTTTATTTCTTTAAAGATTATATTCTTTATATGTAATTAGAAATTTCATTTTAGTAAATAAGGTTAAAGTACTTATTTTGTGAATATTGCATGAGAATCCGTGCGTTCAGGGAGTTACGGCGCCGCTAGCGCTGAGCTGTGCTAGGTCGAGCGGTGTCCTAAACGCGACTGCTGAGTGCCGGCGCTCGAGCTAGCGGTCGCCATCTTGTCTAGCGAAAATAATTTCGCTCGATGACCTAGCGGCGCTAGAAAGAAGTGGGGATAAGCGGTGAATATTCAAATATGAATTTAAAAATTCAAACCCGCGGATTAATAAAAACATTAATTTATTAATTGTAGTAGGTAATATCATTTTTACGGTTGCTGTTGTACTTGTTGTTGTTATATTTAATGTTATGCGAAAGTTATAGGTAAATTTATCATATTAAATAGATATTGATAAGTACTATACGGTACTATTATATTCGGTTTACATTTTTTCTACTTGAAATAGATTATTTATTTCTGATAAATAAACAACTGTTAGTGAATCCTAAGTAGTATATGAAAATAAATTTGGCTCGATGACTTAGCGGCGGTAAAAGAAAACGGTTAAAATTCAAATTTGAATCTTGTGAATAATACGATCAATAGAAACTTCAATTATGTTGTACAATAGATCTTAAATAGTGCCTAATAACTCTTTTTGATATGTTTATATATTGAAATGTATTTTGACATAGATATAACTAACAAGTAATGTCAAACAGCACAATTCCTTCTAATGAACAGCATAATTCCTTCTAATTTGGCACTAAATTTAATCAAAAATATTAATAGCTGCTACTGAAACTAAGGAGCTATATATATAATAATGCTGGTTTATGGGCCTTATCGTCTCATTATATTTTCGTGTTCTAAGATACATTATACTGCCTTCTGTAAAATTTTTTCCTATGTCGTCCCCTTCGGAAGAAAATCACGTAACTCCAAAAAAGTAACTTTTACACCAGACACTAAAAACTGCATACATAGTTTAATTCCCTATTTGTAAGTAACTTTTTTGGATAGTAGGTATTAAAAATTAGTAGTTAATAAAAAAGTACAATAAAAAATTCAATATTTTTTTAAATTAAAATGTAATTGGAGATACGTTAATTTCGGATTTAAAAAAATGGAGATACGCAATTTACTGACTTACGAGAAAATATTATAGTACATTATGTTGAAAGGAAATAGAACAAATAATTTGTATGCAAACAACGTTAAATACAGAATCTCTAATATTGATTCAGTACAAAAATTCTTAAAAAACAGATTTTGAAAAATGTGTTAAACATTAATAAGCATTAATAAAAGCATTCTTTATTCATAGGGAAGGGTGTCATAAAATGCGTGGTAGTCCGAAAGTAAGCTTTGTTTCAAAATCTGAAGGTGTTGGTATTTTTCAGCCTTAATTTTTCTTTTTTCTCTAAAAAGTGGTTGAATTTCACTTATCGATTTAGGGATAAGAGATTGACTTCTCTGGTTTAAATTCTCCCAGGGATCAGGATGTCGGAGCTTAAACAATATTTTTCCGTTTATTTCGTACTTTAAAGCACGGATCTGATTTACCGTGTTTCTTCCTGGCCTAATAGACTTATAAAATTTAAGTTCGTCGTATTTTTTAAAAAAGTCAAAAGTTAAGTATTTCACTTTATAAGGTTTGTCTCTTCTTGCGATTCTACAGGCGTGTACATAGTCTGCAGGTACGTTGATTGCCCTGTTGCGAATTTTTTTCTCTATGCACGAATGCATGTTGTCCACCTCCATTTGCGTATGTCCTTTTTCGAGGTACTTTTGCATTATGGAAACTTGGTGAATCATTGCTACATTTACTAAGCTATTTGATAACGTCGAGTTTCTATTTTGCCCAGTACAACCGTCACTGAAAAGTACTATTTCTCTTTTGTCATTAGGCAAGAATGGAATCACGTGACTTTCCAAGAAATACACCAATATAGAGGAAAATTCGTTTGCTGTGAGCCCACCATCTGACTCGTTCCATAAGAAGCAGTAACCTTCATGTGTTTTTAAGTCGAATAAGGTAAAATTATGGACGATCAATTTTGTTTTATAATACATGGAGCTTACTGTAGATTTAGGTGAGAGAAGAACTGCTTGTAGATCCATAGCAAATACAGCGGCTCCTATTTTTTTATCTCTTTCTTTCTCAGCTCTTGCTTCTCTTTTCATTTCTTGGTGTAAATTGTACTCTTCTTCAGGTAAATTTTTCATTTTGAATGCAACACATTTGTCACAAAGGTCTTTTTTGGGAATATAAATTGAGTAATTCTTCTTACAAAACTCTTGGAAAAAAATGGTCCTGGAAACTGCTTCTTTTTGGTTTTCTACGCAGTAGGTTTCTTTGTAAAATTTATAAAGCTCATTAGTTGAGGCCCACATTGGCTCTAGATAGAGTTTTGATGTCGATGCCCTACAATAATGGGACTCAACCTTCGGCAGACATTCAAAAAATTCATTTAGGCTTTCATTTCGATTTTTAAAACGCTCAGTTCTACTTTCTCTCCTTTTATCTTGCGATTTTTTCTCATTATCTTTAATTTTGTCGGTCTTTACCCAATTTAAAACAGTTGATTCTTGCATTACTAACGTGTTTAAAAACATTTTCTTACAGACTCTTATTTCTTTATTATCAGTTTTTAAAAAATACTTTAATGAACTATTTCTCCTACTACTTTCATTTGTTCCACGTCTCCTTGCAACAGGTTCAACCCGAACAAGACCGTATGTAAATTTTTCTTTCTTGCCAATTCATGTGAACCCAAAATAAATCAAAAATAGCCTGTCTGTTTTCTTCTGTGACTTTGCTACACTGAATTTTTTTTAATATTTGTTTGATTTTACAATCACAACTTTTTTGTAATTTCTTTTTGTTCTTTGGGATATCATATTTCCATTTATTGTCAAGCTTCCTTTTACCTTTGTATCGTACGCCCTTTTCACGATTGATTTTATTAATATTTTGAAACCAAGAGGAAGGGTTTACATCATGTTTCCTAGCCCGCTTTCTTTTTCTTAAATTATGTACTTCTCCTTCAGCTTCATCAGCTTCTTGTTCTTGATCAGTTGAATTAGCAGTTTCTTCTTCCCTTCTCACATCTATGCTTGTGTTGGCTTCATCATTTTTTTGTTGTACAGGCTGTACTTCATCTTCAATTTCAGCTTCTTGAATTAGTCCTTCTTTTTTTCTAAAATCTATGCTTACGTTGGCTACATTACTTTCTTCACTGGAATTCTCGACCTGTTCAAGATTTTCTTCGTCTATTCTTTGTCCTGAGTTTCTGCTGACTTCTTCAATATTTTGTTCAGAATTATTTTCTATTATGTTGACGCTATCCTCCTGAGTTCTTTGATCACTGACGTTCTTAATGGCGTTCTCAATACTTTGTGTATTGCGATCTCCTATTGACAGGACAAGGTCTTGAACGTTCTCAATAATAATATTATCATTTATCATATTATCTGAAGGTGGTAGAATTGGACTCAGAAGACCTTCCTCACCAACCTCATAAAATTCCACGACATTATCATTGGGTAGTTGGCTATTGATAGTTTCCAAGAAAACCTCTTCTTTATTGGCGTTTTCAGAAAAAGTTTCTAAACTATCATGGGCGACACTACTTACAGCCATAGCCACTAGCCGTCTTGATCTTGAAGACATTTTTGGGCCTGAAAATACAACGAAAACCTTAATCATACTTTTTTCATACAGTTTTTCCTTGGAACAAATAATAAATGTCGAATGAAATTGACACAAACATTGAGATGCATACTTTTGTATTTCACAATTTAAATAAAAATAAAGTTAGTCAATTGTTATACGCTCGTAGAGAACATCTTGTATGAGATACAATCATGTGAAAAGTGCGTCTAAGGCACTCGTATGAATTGCGGAACTCTCTACGGTCGTTTCGCACTTTCATAACAGCATAGACAAGACATGAAACCGAGAAAACATGCTTAACTCCATACTATGGGACCCTCACAATCTAATACGAAAATTGCGTATCTCCAGCTATCATTTCTGTGAGTTTATCTTAATAATATATTCTTAAAAATGCACTACATCTTACATTTCAACCTTTCTATGACACTTACCGTTTCATAAAATCAGGAACTGTACTATTAAAACACTTTTTTCTAACTAAATATTCAAAAAAACTAACCACACACTTGTAAACACGTGTATTGCAATTTGTTTACGTTGAAAAATGGGGAGTTACGCAAATTTCCGCGGACGATTCTAAACCTTTGTAGATACGTAATTTTCTTTTTAGCTTTTTAAACACTAACGTTTGTTATTTGGACATACATATTTTGCCACTTGCAAGGTTATACCGATAAGTAACAGACGGCGCCATAACCTCATTTTCGGAAAAATATGGAGTTACGTGATTTTCTTCGGAATGCGACGATGTATAAGTATAGATAGCTACGCAGTCTATTAGGTAATGTAACTTAAGACTTTTAACAAGATCTGCTATCAGGATTCCAATACGTTAAATGTTGAAATAATATTGCTTTGTCAACTACAACAATAAAATAAACATACAATGTTATCAGTTTATGTCATATTTATTTATCAGTTGTATACTCTGCAATTATACACTTATTACAAAGTAGAATTAAAAAAATACATCAATTAAAATTGAAATGAACAACTATTCACAGTGCCGATAAATATCTCAGCAAAAATTGCTAATATAATAGTGTTAATCGTTACATCATCTTCAACAAAAACAACAAAATAATCCAACAATCCAATCCAACATCAGATTTCGATAAGTTAAATATTGGAAGAATATTGTTTTTACAACTACAGTAATAAAATAAATCCACAAAGTTATTTCTTTGTATTAAATTTATTTATCAGTTATAATTCTATGATTATACTCTTCTGCAACATACCATTCAGAAAATTCATCAACTAATTAAAATTGAAATGAATACTGTTCACAGTGCCGATAAATATTCTAACCAAAACTGCTAATATAGTATTGATAATAGATACATCATCTTCATTGAAAACTTCCACATAATCCATATAATAATCCACTGTAAAATGTAGTATTAAATATTTAGGCACACTATATATTATAGTAAATAATTTACTATCACCTCAGTCTCAATTTTAAAATAAGGATTTTATATTGCTATCATACATGGGACAACCTAATTACACACCTAATACGTCGACTTTATTTTTAGTTTAGATTTTAAAAGTGCGCATGTCATGTCTTCATACTTCAAACAATAATAATAATAGTGAAATGTGTTTTAATAAGAGGTCCATTTATACGTTTTATATTAACTTTATTGATTAGTCTTACATAATAATACCATAATGTTCTACGATCTAGATACACAATACACATCTTTAGAGTTATTTATATACTTTTGTTGCCTACAGATGGCGTTCGAGAATACAAATGTACAGTATGTTCACATATTCAACAAAATGAAATAATAATAAACTTACGAGCGGTTAAATCACAAGTTGCGTTCCGTATTCCATCTCTTTTTAATTATGTGTTTGTTCATTCTTTGAGGTTATGTTTATTCTAATTCCATCTACGTTACTGACACAAATACATTAAACGACGAAGTAATTTTACAAATTCAAAGTCATTTAGATATTATTGAAAAATGACTCGATTTATCTACCAGTTCAAGTAAATCCTTTGTTCCAACTAACTACAATAATAAACCTACCAACAAAAAAATTAAAAGCAAAACAATTTCTTTTCAACTCAGAAAAAAAGGCAAGTTAAGAAAAATCAGTGCAAGGGGTCTACTGTTTCGGAAGTAGCAGAGATAAATGCATATTTAAAAAGTAATTTTAAACAATTATTTGTTTCCTTTAATTTTTCAGATCATAATTATTTGTTGTAAATTGTATGCTCTTTTTGTTTTTTACCAGCGTTTTAAAGTTTATTACACGTATGTAGGTACTAGTTTAGTTACTTAATGTAGGTATTACTAGGTATTGTGATATGATGAAATAAATTATGTAATACAGTCTCTATTCTTTTACTTCTAGAATTTTTTAAGAATAGCTAGAACAGATTTTTATTATTTTTAGCATGGTTACTGAATGTTGACTTTTTTAACGATAAATCGTCCAGAAAGTGATACTGTTTTAACGATTTAGACACTTTCGTTTCCATAGATTTTATAAGTTTATCAGCTTGCTATGTGTCACAAGGTATTTGTCTATAGTTCTTTGCTTCAATCATTCTTAGTCTTGACGACGGTACCACTGTATCACTATGTAAAGAAATGTTGCGTGCAACACGTTTTAAGTCTTTTTTTCACTCATTTGCTTGATTAACTTGGGCTGGGACCTTGTTAATCAATCTGCAAATTCGTGAAAAAAAGTATGACTTTCAAAACCAGTTGTACAAATAACTATTACTTAACAAATACCCTCATTAAAAGAAAAGGTCATTAACATTTTGTTTTTCAAAAACGAAATATTTGCGAATCTATGATTGTAGTTTTTTTCCCTTATTTTTTAAGGTAGAATTCGGTTTAGAATTCACAAAACAATATTTTGCTGCATATTATTTTAGATGTCCTACCTACCACAATTTAAAAGATAAGTTTATCGAAAGAAAATGTTAAAAAAGAAAGATACAAAAATTATTTCCTATCAGTTACAAACATCAAAATACAGTATTTTAAAATACTGAATTTACTTTAAAAAGCTTTCACTACGATGACGAGATCTGTGACTAGGACGAATGACGAATTCAAAAATACCGCCACCGTTCAGCCTGCCCAATCAATCATCGAATAGAACGACCAATTGGAACATGGAACGCAACTTGTGATTTAGCCGCTCGTATAAACTTCAGAGCGCCATATTGCCACTGTCAGTCTTCAGAAGTAGTAAAAGTACGCATGTCCAAGCAACAAATTTACTACTGTGACCCGTTCAATGACTTCTGGCGCTGGCCACAAGCTCTAGCGGTATCGGCTTCCAGCGCCGTAACTCCCTGAACGCACGGAATTTCTATGTACATAGCACATATTTAAAATTTCTATTATTCAATAAATAACAAATGCCATAAACTTGAAACTGAAATAAATTTATTGATTACTTATTGCTATTGAAAAATACAAAAATTTTGTAAAAATTAAAAAACACAATATACGTACATATATGAAATTAACAGTTACCAAAATTATGTAAAATATATTATATGTAACAAAATCATAAAAATAGGAAGTTTGCTGAAAAAGAAAAGTGTACCTACATCTAGGGTCTTAAGCTGGATTATCAGTCACACTATAATGATATAAAATATTGTATTTTGCATTGCCATATCTGAGATGATTTAACTTTCACCAAATTCCTGTGAGGTGAATAAAGCCAGATATTTTTACTGAAAAATCATACATCAGCTGTTTAATAAGAACAATGCATTTTAACTAATTTTATGTCCATTAATCAAAGAAAGTTTATTGAGAAAATCTTGTTTCCAAATTGGTTTACACGATTTCAACATAATAAATGTTATGTTCTGGAGGAATCGGTGTGAACTTGACAGTGCCTGTAACAATTGTTAGTGCAGAATTTAACTGCACGACAACTTTACAGGCATGTATATTATTCATCCAAACCCAAGTTCAGCTAAAAGAATTTAAATTGTCTGCATATAATCCCAACGTAAACCTGCCAGCTTCTCTAGAATTTCTTCCATATTTTCAATTTCATTTGTAATTTTCAGTATAGTTTAATATGTTAATGACATATGTAAAGTGAGTCTAAAATATGTTCGACTAAAATAATGTATTCGCATAAGGTGCTATTAAATGCAATTACAAAACGAGAATGAGCCAAATGGAGGCTTAAATTGCCACAGGATCTTAGAATCCACACGAATTAAGGTAAAGTCCCAGAATTGCAGTAGAAGAGAAAAACTTCCAAAACTGTATCATCCTCATCAGAGAAAATTATTCCTATATTAAATTTCTGCAGTAAGCTAAAAGTTACACATATTTAATATTAAGCTATTTTTATTTTTAATTATACTGTTCAATACAATTACTAAATCACTGATGTAAATAATTATTAATTAACTCCAAAAAATACTTTTATACAATAAAACAAAGGCATATGAAAACAGCAGCTGTCAAAATAATAACAGAAATTCAAATCTTCTAGATTATGCGCATGTGTATATAGTACTATAATCACTGTTTAATATTTTATCAGGTATTTCTTTCGCCGGTTAAAATTTGGTCGATTAATGACGTTCTTAATCAACGATTAGAGTTTACAGGCGTTGGAAAAACGCAAATTTGTACTAACCGGTGTTTTAATCAATGATTACGCTAACCGGCGTTTTAATCGGAGTTGGAAAAACCGACCCTTAGGGGTATAAATAAAACAACAACGATGTAACCTTCGTGATATCAATTAAGACACTAACTCTTTTAGAGAGATTAGAATCAAATGGCGCAGTCAAGCCAAAATTTTTATCCGCGGTTTGTATTGCGTGAAGGCCGATATAGAGGGCGCTGGCATCAAAAAATTACAGTTTTCAATAACACTAAGCAAATAGCGGGCGATTCAAAATGTATTTGGTAGCGGGAAATTCAAAATTAAGTTTATTAAAAATTAGGGTTTAATACCGCGAGATCAAAAATATATTGATAAAGGTTTGCCATGGAATGTAAAAATCTGTCTTTAAGTTATATCATTAAGTGTCATACTGTCATTAATATTTGTCATTTTAAGAGAAAATATAATGCAGTGTGACACTTAATGATATAACTTAAGACAGACTTGTACATTCCATAGCAAACCTTTTTCAATATAATTTTTGATCTCGCGGTACATGATCACAACACTGTCATCAAATTGCATACTATTTACTAGTTCCCGTAGTAATGAGGAATCATTGCTAAGGAAAACAGTATGCAGTACGATATTCAATTACAATGCTGTAACCAGACAATAACGTTTTAAAGAAAAGAATTACTTAAATAATTACACTTTAATATTGCTACGTAGAAAAGGTACAAAGTACATTTATGAATATTAATAACTAACATCTAACACGTATGTTTTAGTTAAATTACCAGTACAAAAATAAAGTAACGAAGAATAGCATAATCTACCAAAAGTAGAATATTCGACTAACAAACATATTTTTAACATTAAGATAGAATTTCTGTTGAAAAAGCACAAGTACCTACTCAAAATACTACAAAGTAGAAAAGGTATACATTTATGATTACTATTGAAAAATTATAACTAACATCCAACATGTGTTTTAGTTAAATTACCAGTACAAAAATAAATTAACGAACAATAGCATAATCTACCAAAAGTAGAATATTCGACTAACAAATATATTTTTATTAATAGAATAAAACACCTTTTTCACAAAAAATAGTTTAATAACTAGATGTCACATTTTGTGTGTACTGCACACATCGTCAGTAATAACAGTTACTACTGACGATGTGTGCAGTGCACACGAAATGTGACATCTAGTTATTAAACTATATTTTGTGAAAAAGGTGTTTTATTGTATTACTATTTCTATATTTCACAAGTGTTCAACATATATTACTACAAAGATAGTTTTAACAATAAGATAGAATTGCTGTTGAAAAGTACAAGTACCTACTCAAAATACTACAAAGTAGGTAATTAAACCCGATAGATACACAATGACTTAAGCCCATGTTTATTACCACCATTTACAAAATCTTGTATTACATAAATGATGAACATAAAATAAGGTGACATAAATAAAAATATGGATACATAAGATACCTAACAAATTTAGTAGACGTCTTTTCATCAATATATAATTAAAAGAGTGACAATTAGGGCTTAAAAACTAAATAATGTTAATTACATGGCTATAGAACAAAACAAAAAAATTAAACCTGCAATAACTAACACCAAATTGGTTAATTTATTGTTGTCGTAAAACAAATGAGACTTCCAATGATATGGCTGCCTTAAGCTCCATGGGTGGCCTCATGGGATGGAGTGTCGGCACTGCATTTCTGTTGAGGTGTACTGAATGAGGGTGTGCATAGTATGTTGTGTCAAAATGTAGGCTGCAAAGTTTCTTATTACATGTTGTACTGGCATCTAGCACAGGTTTCATGCCCATTTGCTGTTGCCAAGTTTCGCTCCTGAATAATAAAATATAATAATTACAACTGTATACTAACAAATATCAACGATAGTATAAAGGCACATTTTCATTGTAGGAAACTGCACAGGAAAATCATTAAGAAAAACCATAAATGCTTCTGTACCAAGAAATCTGAAGTTTCTATTAACACTGCTAAACATGGATTGATTGCTTGTGAAAAAACATAATATAGAAACTTAAAAACAAGTAGTAAGTTTTTCGTGTAGTTTAAAGGCTTTCTTATACACCCATAGGGTTAAACTGCAGTTGAGGTGTCGGGCGACTAGTGTACCTTATAGAGAACCTCTAATTGAACACCTTTTTCTTATACAATTATCAATGCAAACATAGAGAAATGGAGATAAAAAATAAATTAGGTACTGACCAAGTCAATTTTGCAGGTTACATCTCATGTAAGGTAACCCATATAGATCATTGAAATCATGAAAATCACTATAATTGATGTTTATTTCACATAATCACACACAATTTAGGTCAATTTGTATGTTTTCTTATGACTTCTGCAATTTTAAAAGCACCATCAAATGTCAACGAAAAGAGCTGATATCATGTGATCTCGTATTTACAATTTTGCTAAAATTCAATCAAAGAACGTGGAAATCAAAGGTAATTGTTGTGTTGTGAGCTTAAATAAACATCATTTATTGTGATTTTCATTATATCAATGCTATATGGGATATCTCACATGGGCTGTAACCTGCAAGATTAACTCGGTGAGTACCTAATTTATTTTTTATCTCCATTTCCCTACATTTGCATTGATAATTTTGTAAGAAAAAGTTGTTCAATTAGAGGTCCTTTATAATGTATACTAATCATTTTGTCAAAAATCGCCTGACATCTCAACTACAATTATTCTCACTTATATTATACTCCTAATAATTGCAAACTTTAATTGGTGTAATCGGAAACCAACAAAATCCTTGCTACAACCAGGTGGTCCTTGTTGCACTTAGAATCAGAACTACAAACAAAAAATCTCCAGCTCACCTTCGGGTTATATGTCAACTATTAGTGCCATTAGTTACTTGTTCGCATTCTCGGAAAATATGCATCGCTCTTGCTTGTACGCCGCACATACAATTGATACAATGCACCAGCTTCTATCCATATTTTAAGCCTAAAAATGCATTATGTCAACTTAATAAAATTATCATATTACTCTTTACAGAACTTACGGTACGATTATAACACCACTAACTAAGTAGTAATAAGAAAAATAATGTTTAGCAACACACACAAAATTTGTTGGTTAACGGTCTGTACGCGCTTGCATAAAGTGACAGCACAGTAGTAGCGACATCTCAATTATTCGGTTAAAGTCATGATTCAAATTTACTTCTAGGTCTCTTGTTTCTAACACCGTGGCGCCGTCTAGGTGCGCCTGCATTAGGTAGATTAGGCGGCAAAACCCCTCATTTAAGTGAACCATCCGATAATCCGTGCTCTTTTATAGGTGTTAAAGGTACACAAGCCAACGAACAAAACATAGATGGCGTTGGCTGCATTCAAATAATAATTTTATGAATACCAAAACTAACCCCCCCCCCACACTTATTAATAAAATTCATGCCATGGTTACTATGCCCAACAGACTCACAAATGTCAAATGTTTTTCGGCAACAAGAGCCTTTGTTAGAATATCTGCTGGCATATCCACAGTGGATAAATAGTCTATGCTAATTGTCACTAAGAGCTACAGTTTTTTGTTTTGTACTTTCCCAAGATATGACTGACCCACTAAGTTTAAAAACATAACCCGTATATGACTTACGGTCTTTCGTATTGCTTGCCCAATCGGCATCTACAAAACCTTGTAGTTCAGTTCTATCTTCCGTAGAACACCTTAAACAATAATCCAATGTTCCCTTAAGGGGGGTTTTACTTGATCGGCGTATGCCACAAAATGGTCAAATTCAACGCAAAAAATCGCAAAAATCAAGGCACTTGAAAAAGTTGCCGCTACGTGAACGAAATAATGAATATTTGTTCTAGCGACTGACGATTCAAATTTGCAATTATATTAAAAAATAGTTAAAATACAGCACTTTGAATTTTTTTCGTTTTATAGCGATATAAAGCTTACTCTGTTTAAAAAGTACTTTTTTGAATCGTGAGTACCTAGATATTTTTATTCTGAACTGGACAATGTATTTACTTTACTTTCAAAATAACCCTGGTCTCCAAAAAATTACTTTGAAACCTATGAGAATGATCACAAAGTCCGCACTAATAAATGGCAAATAGGCAACACATAATTC
The DNA here is from genome assembly GCA_963170755.1 of Amphimallon solstitiale. Classification (NCBI taxonomy): domain Eukaryota; kingdom Metazoa; phylum Arthropoda; class Insecta; order Coleoptera; family Scarabaeidae; genus Amphimallon; species Amphimallon solstitiale. Next base: position 33,514,433 of record OY720677.1, read on the forward strand.
AACCTCTTACTCACACTTTCGTAATGACTAAGACCAGCTATATGGAAGGTATACCTGGTCGACTGTATTAAGCCGAACATCATATAAACAGAGAGATCTTCACCTTTTTTTATTACCTTAGGTAAACGATGCTTCATTCAGATATCGGCTTTATTTTCTAATTATTTTAATGATATTTGGGAGAATGTACTAGATATTTAATTCTTCGTCTGGAATAAATATATGTTGTTACTATTATAAAATTTAATTTGTTACTTAATTTCTGGCGGTGATACTTTGCTATAGATGTTGAAGGTTTTTAATCTTAATAATATGAGCAATGTTGTAGTCAACTAAAATATTACAAAAACAATTCTGTGCTGTAACAGTAACAGTAACAGTGCCTGTTTTGTTTTTTAATAAAATGTAAATATATATATTTTATAATAATCAGATGTTTTGGATTGTTGAATATTATATTCTTCCCAATCGGCATTGATGGAGTTGATTAGCAAAATTAAATTATAAAACATTTTGTCACAGGGAAGATTCGAATTAAATTTTATCACCAAATAAAGTTGTATTCATTATTTCATACATAAGTTTGAGTATACATTAAACATATTTGTAAAAGAAAATACGTGCGGTTGATATATACAAGCAAATTTTAATATATTTCAGATATTTGTCGGTGTTCATTTATGATTGATTACGTGATAACATTGATGTGTCTACTTTATTAGACTCTTTTTCTGTTCCTTGATATTCTTCTCGCTTTCAAAATGTATTTTATTTTTCAAGGACAAGGTTTCGGCTTTATGGAATTTCAGAAATGCAGTTTTCTTCGGCAATAAATATCTATACATTATTATTATTAATTATGAAGTTGCACGACTTCTTGTTATTTTTAACCTTACATGTTGAAGCTTTTTAATAATATGAACAATGTTTGTAGAAAACTAAAATCTGAAAAAACAACTTTATGTCATTGTAAGATACGAAATTTAGAGATTTTCCAGACTCTTCAAACTAAGATGCATTGGTTTTAGACAGCAAGTTACACAAATTTCAGTTTTCTAGATGGCAAAAGCATTTATTTAAATATCTGAGTTTGTTGTGCCTTCATGTTTTTGTTTTATTTGTACTTTGTATTTTGACAACAGGACAGTTTTTAGATTTTTTTTTGTATATGTGAATAAGTAAAAGAGCATGGGCCAAACGAGCGCATAAGCCTAATTACAGCAGTTTATCAGGAGTGACAGCAATTGTTTAATGGCGAGCGAAAAAAATTTTGTATGTAGGCGTAAAAAACAAATTTTTGAACTCTTTGCAAAATTTCTACATCACCTCTGAGATTATTGGTTGCTTCTTGAATACGTTGCCACAATTCTTCTTCATTATTTACAGGTGTATTGTAAACAATGGATTTCTGGTGTCCCAAAAAAAAATAATCCAGAGGATTCAGATCTGGACTTCGAGGTGCCCATTGTACAGGAGCGTCATTACTTCTACCGATCCATCTATTTGGAAAGTGATGGTTTGAGTAGTGTCGTACGTTCATCGAAAAATGTGGTGGTGCACCATCGTGCATAAACCACATATTCCGTCGAATATCTAGCGGTATATCATCTAACAAGTCCGGAAGAGTATGTTGAAAAAAAAGCAAATAGGCTTCTCCAGTTAATCTTTGCGGTATAGTCTGACAGGTCCAATAATAAAATTTCCGATTATTCCAGTCCATACATTCATTTTAAATTCATGTTGAAAATGGTTAATTTTAATGGCATGTGGATTTTCCTCGGCATAAACATGTTCATTATGAAAGTTCGTTATCCCTCTTCTTGTAAAACAAGCTTCGTCGATAAATAAGATTTTTTTGCAAAAGTTTAAATTTCTTGCTCTTTTATGTTCAATAAACCGGCAAAAATTTAGGCGCCTTTCAGGATCTTGAAGTAAGAGGTCTTGAACTCGAATCTTATGGTATGGATGTAATAATTGTTTTCTAATTACTCTATTGACTACATCTTTAGATACTGCAATTTCTCAAGCTATTCGTCTAACGCTCAGTTCCGGATCTTCTTGAACACGGTCTAAAATTTCTTCTTCTACTTCAGGTTGCCTCACAAAGCGCTGCCTGCCATAGTTTGCTGTTACAGGAGCTAAGCGACCGGTTTCTCGAAGGCGTCTCTCTACTCCGGCAAACGTTGGATGACTTGGAACACGACGATTTGGAAACCGTTCCGAATATACTCTAACACTCTCGGCACAATTGCCTTGACAATATCCATATACTAATAACATATCGGTATATTCTTCGTTGGTGTATTGAACAGCCATGACAAAACGAAAATAAAAGTAATGATGGAAAACACTTTTGAAAATCCAGAAAAGTCGTTGTCAAATATTCAAATAGTCATAACTATGGAAACCAACAATAACAACTAAATACAAACATATGTATTTTACAAAACGCAGGGCACAAGTGGAATTCTTAAAACAAAAACAAAAAACATAAAAAAAATAGCATTTTTTGCATCAATTGTCGAGATAAATAGAATATCTTTTTTGTAAACCTAATATAATACAAACATATTGCAGTGATTTTGAATAAATAATAATATGTAAATAAATAAGTATAATCAAGATCACTTTAAGATTTTATTTAAATTAATTTTTACTTTATTCATTTTTACCATAATGTGTATAAATATTCACTATATTGATAATTTACGAAAACTTTATTTTTATTTAAGTAAAACAATAAAAGGATCTTAGTAAATTTTTATAAGGTTATAATTTTAAGACATATTAAATGGTACGGATAAAGGATCGAGCAGGTGTTTCTCGCACAAACACGTCTGGCTTTGGCAGGGATCGACCGGGTGGACCGGCACAAAAAGTATTGTTTATCAGGTGCATGGCTGAATCATAAAAGTATAGACGGATTTATATTCGCATGTTTGTTTACCTTTTTCAAGGATTATTAATACGCTGTTTCCCCATGCAACCGATAAGAGCAGCACCGTCGACATACAATTTTGGAGGTGGATTCGTGTTTAACGAAAGTTGCCGTACGTTTTTGTAAGGAAATTTACGAATAAAAGTGCGGACAGATAAAATTTCCGGGAGATTGCTGGTGAAAACCGCAATATTAGCAAGTCTAAAAGTAGGTGAAAACCACTTCCTCCCTCTTCTTTAATAGGATTATTTTAAAATCCGGACTTAGAATAATTTTTGAGATTTTCAATACTTATAAAATTTTTACAAGATTCTACACTTATAGTAATTTTATATTTTAACATGCAGCGCGTATTACATAAGAATGTCTAGATGTATTTGAATAACTACCTATGTATGAAATACTTTTATTTATGAACTCGGTTTTGAATTTATTTAATTTCATTTTATTTTCTTTTTCCTAGAGAGTTTTGTTTTGCATGTAGGGTACTATGCCGTACGTTATGACAAAACTTTCTAGCATTTGTAATGATAACTTTGAATAGCATAATCATTTTCTTTTCCGTATAATTTATTTTTCTTTTAAATTTATTCATCCTACTAAAGATATTTGAAATTAATAATTTTGTTTTATGTGTATATAGGTTATATATTAAGTGAATAAAATTTTCATTGAGAATCATGGAAGAGTTTAATACGATGTATGAAGAGTTAAGGTGATTAAACAATATTTGTTATAAATGTGTGTATAGTGGCGTCTCAAAGTTCTTTATTTGTAGTGGTGTTTTTGTATTGGAATTTCGTGAAAAAGGTAAAGTTTATTTTCTTTTAATGTATATATATTATTTCTTTTGATATGAGAATTAAGTATGTTTTGTTGTATTTGGGTGTTCAATATTAACGTGTTGAATAATACATCAGGGATGTGTGAAATGAATTATGTCATTATTTAATTCATAGCATGGAGTCCTGGTGAATTTGAAATACACGAATTGGTCTTGGTGGTACTGCGTTTGGGAGCGAGAAAAGGCACCAGGCAGAACTAATCAGGGCTGAGTTAATTTATTGAATAAGTAGATACATTATTTTATTTCATTTCATTTATTCAATTTAAAAATTTATATATTCCTTAAGGAGTGTGCGCATTGTGATGTATGTTCGGGTTGCGTCCGACGAGCTGAAATGACATGCTCGTAGGGTGGAACTTTGGGATACTCATCTGTGTGAATTTGTCATCTGATGGTACTGTGTTGGGAGCGAGAAAAGGCGCCGGACAGGACTAATTAGGGCAAAGCCACTTCCTTAATGTCTATATTTTGTTAGCAAATTGTAGACCGCACAAATTTTTATTTTTTTTATTTTTAATTCCAGTACAATTCATCATGGTTAATTTATTTTAATTTTTGATTGTTTGCATGTATCTATGACAAATATTAATAATAATAATCACGTTCACATTTTAGATATAAGCTTGCACGACATGATGATTTCATTTATTCTTTATTTCTTGTAGTATTTTTATTGATTATGATGTATAAATTTGGGATTATGACTGAATATTGATTTTTGATGTGTAAATATTTGTAGATTAAAACTTTTGAATTCATTTAAGATTATTTTATTTTAATAAATTAGATGTTAAGATTTATTTTGTATTTTATTTCTTTACCTGACCTGGAGATGATTAAAGAGAAGGAGAATCAAGTCATATTTTCTGCCCCTGAGAGAACTATTTATTTTCAAACTGAGCTAGTTACATGTAGAATGTTTTGCTTAACCTACCTTTCAGCAGAAAGTTCACCGTATCATAGTCTAGCATAAGGCCTAGCACTAGGATGCGTGCTTGACTCTCAGTTACGCATAAAGTAAATAATTTAAATTTCTTTTATATATCTATAAATTTGTAAGAGTCACAGCATATATATGATCGCTAGCCAACGTGGGGCCATGATACATCTACATTTATATATATCATTTATTAACACTTTCTATAATATATATATGGCGACCAACGTAGTGGGGCAAAGCTTCTACATTTTAAACTATTTAGATAAAAATTAATTGATTATTTAATATTCGAGTAGCTGTGTAATTAAAGGGAGGTATTTTCACCTTTAAGTGCATTTGAATAATTAATAAATATAATTCACAAATAAAATTTTGTCAAGTTTTGATTTATTTTTCTCCACAAATAAGTCTCTTTAAGTGCCAGGACAGATAAAGTAAATATGTCTGAGTATAAAGGTGAGGCTGAAAATCCTGAAAGTGGTATGGATACCAAATATTTATTTGAAACGTACAGGGAACCACAAGGTATTTCCTCTGTGACAGATTCAGAAAAGACGCTACCTCTTGATGAGGATGAAAATGTAATTGAAAATGTAAAAATTGAAACGAAAGAAATGCCAGGCGGAGACAGATTTGATATTTTATTTGAAAAACTTTTCTGTAAATTGGAATGTGACAAAATAGAAATGAAAGCTGAAATGAATGAGAAGTTTAAAGAAAACAAAGAAGAGATGAATAGAAATAAAATAGAGATACAAACTGTGGTAAAGTCGATGAATGAGAAGATTGACGAAAGGATAAAAGCTTGTAGAATGGAAATGTCTGCAATGAACAATAAATTAAAAGAAGATGTGAAACAAAGCATGACACAGATCAATGAAAAAATTGAAGCAAATGAAAAGAAGTGCAAGGATAGCAGTAATTTTTTAATAGATGAAATGAATCAGAGGGCCGGTGTAGCAAGAGAAAATTTTAGACTGATAGAAGAAAGGATTGGAGGACAAGATGAAAAAATACAATCCTTGGATCTGAATTTAACAAATAAATTTGAGGACTGTAGGGTTAAATATGGTGCATGCACAGACTCTCTTTTAAAGCTACAGGATATGACACTAAATTGTCAAGACACGATTAAGAATTTGAAAACAAGAGTTGAACAAGGTACAATTACACCTTGTGTTGTACCGCAACAGATATCAATCGGCACGGAAAATATACCAAAATTTTCTGGGTATAATAAAGACAACCCTATGGCATTTCTTAAAACCATTAAGACATATATTCGTGGTATTCATGATGATATGTCAAAATTACATTTCATGAGAGGGTGTCTTAGAGATTATGCATTATTATGGTATGATATGGTAATTGATGAGGTACAGACATACGAAGAATTAGAGAATATGTTTATTAGGCAGTACTGGGGACAAACTCAGCAAAGACGCATTAGACATGACCTTACCTTTGGAAAATATCGTTCTATTACGTCTAGAGAGAATTATGTCATTCGGAAATACTCTTTCTTGAAACATATACAACCTATGATCCAGGAGTGTGACATTGTTACCCAATTGGCTAATCACTTCGAGCATGAGGTAGTACAAGCAGTTGCTTTACAGGGTATAGACACCGTTGAGCAACTCTTGGAGTTGGTAAAGCGTCTGGACGACGTGGAAGATAGGAGTGTACCTCAGAATAAGAATGGGTATAAAACAGGTAACAATGGTAACTATCATAATCCTCAGCAAAGATATAATGGTAATAACCAACAAAGAAACAATGGTAATCGGTATCAGAATAATAGTTACCAGGGAGGAAGGGTGGAGAATGGTAACAACAAGAATATGAGTAATAGTAGTAATGGTAATAATAATAATTGGAGACAGGAGGGTCATGTAGGAAAGAAATATGGAAAAAATGAAACAGAAGATACCCGAGGATTTAATAACGTAGTTATAGAAAATAAAGAAAATAAAACAGAAGCTGTGATGAAAGATGCGTCAAGAGGAGCAATAAAGAAGGACCTGGATTTTTGGTAGGTCCAACCAAAGGGAGAAAGAAGAAACAACGTAACAAGAAAAATTTTATAGATTTAAGTAAAATAACCACTGAATTTCCACTGGTAGATGTTAAAGTAGGGGATGTATATGGTGTAGCTGTAATAGATAGTGAATTAGAATTGTCACTTTTAGATGGGGGTTTATTTGATAAAAGGTTTGAAAAATTAGGTTTTTACAAGCAAGATAATGTATTTTGTATAAATATAGAGATGGGTGATGTAGAACTTGTAACACAATTTATTGTTACACCAAGATTAAAATATTGCTGCGTACTTGGGATGGATTTTTTGAGTCTATATACATCGAAATTGGAAAGGGAAAATAGAACCTTCCACAATAATAAAGTAAACATGTCTTGGGACAAAGGTGCCCAAGATGATAAAATTTTAGTTAATAATTCAATGATTAATAATTTTGACAGGGACCTCACTTTAAAAATAAATAATGATAGTTTGATTGACAAGGATAAAGGTTCACACCATGTGGATGATCTTCAAAGGGAAGAGTCCATGTTTGCCACGGGTGACATAAATAATAAATGTACACACCATGTGGAGGGTCTTCAAAAGAAAGACGCCACGAAATATATGGGTGATATAATAAATAAATGTTCACACCGGGAAATAAATATGGGTGACAAAAATTTGATTTGCAACAAACAGATTAATAATGATAATGTGAGTGATCCTTTGACAAAAGATGTTAAATTATTTAATGGTAATATAGATTTAACAGTAGGCTATATAAGTTGTATTAAAACAGAAACGACTCATCCATCTTCCCATAAGCAGAAATTAAGTGTTCAATTTAAAATTAAAAGTTTGTTAAAAGATGATATCATAGAAAATTTAGTATATAATTTAATGAACCCCATCACAGTAGTAATTAAGGAATATTTAGATTATTTAGAAAACATTAAGAATGATAAATTAAGTTTATGTTTATTTCAATCAATAAAACAACAGCTACAACTCCCCAAATTAATAGAAACATTATTGTTAATAAGTACTAATGCAAAGTGGTTTGTAAACGTTAATTCTCTTTGGTTGGTACAGCTATATAAATGTTTCGTGAAATTATATCCAATAGTGGTAAATTTATTAGTGAATTTAAATAAAATTGTTCATAAGGAACAAAATATTTTACATTATGGGTATGTAAAGCCCGTACAGCATATATTAAACCCACATGATGAAAATGTGTCACATCATGTGAATGATAAAATGATTTTACAAGAGGGCGTGAAATTTATATGGACCCATGCGAGAATAGAGGCTTTGGATGCAGTTGAAAAGTACCCACAGCCCAGATACTTAAAAATGTTAAGAAGTTTTCCCAAAATAGTGGACTACAATTGCCACTTCATTTTAAGGGAACTCGATGATGCAATTACAATATTTGTAATACCTATGAAAGGTGTAAAATTTAAAGAATTTAAATACACTTTTGTATATATAGTTATAAGTAGTTTAATTAGTTTAGGTGTTTTAAATGTCATTTGTTTAAACTTTCTCGTCATGAAGGGAGTGAAGTTTAAAATAAACTCCAAGAGTTTTGCATATTTACTCCTGACTTGTATATAGATAGAATAAGCATATTATAGGGAAATTTCATGTCTCTATGCTTTATATCAATAATATTGTAAATAATGTATAAGTATATTAACTGGTATTTATGGGAAATCTTGAATTTATACCATTGGCATTAGCGATTCTCGCTTATAAATTGCAGATATTCCCATAGGGATATTTATGCAGTGATCTTGAATAAATAATAATATGTAAATAAATAAGTATAATCAAGATCACTTTAAGATTTTATTTAAATTAATTTTTACTTTATTCATTTTTACCATAATGTGTATAAATATTCACTATATTGATAATTTACGAAAACTTTATTTTTATTTAAGTAAAACAATAAAAGGATCTTAGTAAATTTTTATAAGGTTATAATTTTAAGACATATTAAATGGTACGGATAAAGGATCGAGCAGGTGTTTCTCGCACAAACACGTCTGGCTTTGGCAGGGATCGACCGGGTGGACCGGCACAAAAAGTATTGTTTATCAGGTGCATGGCTGAATCATAAAAGTATAGACGGATTTATATTCGCATGTTTGTTTACCTTTTTCAAGGATTATTAATACGCTGTTTCCTCATGCAACCGATAAGAGCAGCACCGTCGACATACAATTTTGGAGGTGGATTCGTGTTTAACGAAAGTTGCCGTACGTTTTTGTAAGGAAATTTACGAATAAAAGTGCGGACAGATAAAATTTCCGGGAGATTGCTGGTGAAAACCGCAATATTAGCAAGTCTAAAAGTAGGTGAAAACCACTTCCTCCCTCTTCTTTAATAGGATTATTTTAAAATCCGGACTTAGAATAATTTTTGAGATTTTCAATACTTATAAAATTTTTACAAGATTCTACACTTATAGTAATTTTATATTTTAACATGCAGCGCGTATTACATAAGAATGTCTAGATGTATTTGAATAACTACCTATGTATGAAATACTTTTATTTATGAACTCGGTTTTGAATTTATTTAATTTCATTTTATTTTCTTTTTCCTAGAGAGTTTTGTTTTGCATGTAGGGTACTATGCCGTACGTTATGACAAAACTTTCTAGCATTTGTAATGATAACTTTGAATAGCATAATCATTTTCTTTTCCGTATAATTTATTTTTCTTTTAAATTTATTCATCCTACTAAAGATATTTGAAATTAATAATTTTGTTTTATGTGTATATAGGTTATATATTAAGTGAATAAAATTTTCATTGAGAATCATGGAAGAGTTTAATACGATGTATGAAGAGTTAAGGTGATTAAACAATATTTGTTATAAATGTGTGTATAGTGGCGTCTCAAAGTTCTTTATTTGTAGTGGTGTTTTTGTATTGGAATTTCGTGAAAAAGGTAAAGTTTATTTTCTTTTAATGTATATATATTATTTCTTTTGATATGAGAATTAAGTATGTTTTGTTGTATTTGGGTGTTCAATATTAACGTGTTGAATAATACATCAGGGATGTGTGAAATGAATTATGTCATTATTTAATTCATAGCATGGAGTCCTGGTGAATTTGAAATACACGAATTGGTCTTGGTGGTACTGCGTTTGGGAGCGAGAAAAGGCACCAGGCAGAACTAATCAGGGCTGAGTTAATTTATTGAATATGTAGATACATTATTTTATTTCATTTCATTTATTCAATTTAAAAATTTATATATTCCTTAAGGAGTGTGCGCATTGTGATGTATGTTCGGGTTGCGTCCGACGAGCTGAAATGACATGCTCGTAGGGTGGAACTTTGGGATACTCATCTGTGTGAATTTGTCATCTGATGGTACTGTGTTGGGAGCGAGAAAAGGCGCCGGACAGGACTAATTAGGGCAAAGCCACTTCCTTAATGTCTATATTTTGTTAGCAAATTGTAGACCGCACAAATTTTTATTTTTTTTATTTTTAATTCCAGTACAATTCATCATGGTTAATTTATTTTAATTTTTGATTGTTTGCATGTATCTATGACAAATATTAATAATAATAATCACGTTCACATTTTAGATATAAGCTTGCACGACATGATGATTTCATTTATTCTTTATTTCTTGTAGTATTTTTATTGATTATGATGTATAAATTTGGGATTATGACTGAATATTGATTTTTGATGTGTAAATATTTGTAGATTAAAACTTTTGAATTCATTTAAGATTATTTTATTTTAATAAATTAGATGTTAAGATTTATTTTGTATTTTATTTCTTTACCTGACCTGGAGATGATTAAAGAGAAGGAGAATCAAGTCATATTTTCTGCCCCTGAGAGAACTATTTATTTTCAAACTGAGCTAGTTACATGTAGAATGTTTTGCTTAACCTACCTTTCAGCAGAAAGTTCACCGTATCATAGTCTAGCATAAGGCCTAGCACTAGGATGCGTGCTTGACTCTCAGTTACGCATAAAGTAAATAATTTAAATTTCTTTTATATATCTATAAATTTGTAAGAGTCACAGCAATATGTATTTTACAAAACGCAGGGCACAAGTGGAATTCTTAAAACAAAAAAAAAACATCAAAAAAATAGCATTTTTTGCATCAATTCTCGAGATAAATAGAATATCTTTTTTGTAAACCAGTGCCTTTTTGTTTTAACCTATCTGGTATTGGCCGTTCTGTATTTTTTAAAAAAGAAAACATTTTACAAAAAAAAATTATCAATTCAAAAACGACGTCAAAAGACGTGTACATAATTTAAAGAGACGTCTAAACGGCCTAAGACACGTGTACACGGCTTAAAGATACATGTACATGGAGCACACAGTATGCGCTGCCGTCCTCTAGTTAATGTTCTCAAATCTTAAAATGCGATTTTTGAGAAAACGATGCAATTTTTCGAGTCTTACCAAGAGTACCTTTTTTCTTGTACTTAAGACACTTAATCTAAATTTTATAGACAAACTCTTTTTTATCCATTGGCGTAGAAAATGGAAATGTTTTAATATTTATAAACGCAGGTTCTCCGCCTATGGATTGATTACTATCACAATTTTGATACAGAATTTCTTGACTCATAAAACTATGTAAACGTGACAAAATTTAGCGCAATCGCTCCAGCCGTTTCAAATTTATAACAAAAAAACAATTTTCCAACTGCAACTTCAGGACCGTATTGCGCACAAACTAAGCAACTTTGACTAAGCCAAGTTTTGCTAAATCAGTTTATTTTGGTCCGAAAAATACGTGGTAGAGTTGTTTAAAGACCTATTAGAGACACTTTGACAACAGAAGGCATGGAGGAAAATTACACTGCTCAGAATCTAGCGGATAGACTTGCAACTTGTATAGATTATTGGGGTTTGAAAAATAAAGTTGTAGCGAACGTTCATGATAATGTTCGTTCTATAACTAATGCGGTAGACTTAAGGGGGCTTACGCAGAGGTGCCGACTATCTACCGTGAGGTAGAACGTAAGGGGGTGGCGCCATATGCGCTAACGTAAATTCTAGAGTTTACAAAGTTTCGTTAAAGTAATAGTACCGCTTTTATATACGAAATTTAAAACACAAATAAACAAGGGTCAATGCATGCATTGAGCTCGACTGGAATTAGTTGTTAAAATAAAGTTTCTGAAACTGTGTTATGATGTTGTAAATTTTGCCAACTTTGAGAGGGAAATGTAGGAGTAAATAAGTTGAATTATAAGAAAGTACTCCCAACGAAGCCTTAATGCAAAAACATAATAAGAAAAACAAAAATTTCTGCTGTTTGTTTTATTTTAACGAATACCTTACATCGGCAGAATTTACATTAGCACATATGGCGCCACCCCCTTACGTCCTACCTCACGGCAGTTAGTTGGAACCTCTGCGTAAGCCCCCTTAATCGAACAAGATATCGAGGGTGTGGCTTGCGCTGGTCACACAATACAATTAAGCTTCATGAAAGGACTTCGTATAAAAGAAATTGAAGAAGTTTGTATCAAATGCAGTAAAATAAGTTAGTCACTTTCGATATTCTGCTTTGGCTACAAGTGCACTCGAAAAAAATACAACATTAATTAGACATTCCTCGATTGCAGCTGATACAGCACTAGGGAGCGGACACGAAAGGTTGATGACATGGGCGCGCTTAGTTTACAGTGGTATTTACTTTACTGTTTTAATAGAAGTCTGCTGAGGTGCAGTAGTTTGTTATATAAAACAGATATGTGTGATATACATAATTCTGTTATTTCTCATTATCACTAGGGAGCGGAAACGAGTGGCCGATGGCTTATCGCCTATGGGCGCACTATTGAAATGTTCTAATTTTAAAGAGGTTTTAATTTTATTTATATAATTGAATAACAAGTGGCTGGTCATCTATAAAATATGAAATACTTTATTATTTGTTCATTTTGTAGTCCAAGTCGAGTAAAGGAGTTTTAATATTTACTAGCAATACTTTCTCAAAGTTCTCTTCTGTCAGATTTGTTCTCTTTGAATGAAGTACATCTTTGTAGATAGAAAACGTCCTTTCTACATCGCAACTGGTTATAGGTGCTGGAAATATTCTTTTACTTCAGCGTATTTATCAGTTAGATTTTGTGTCATTGCCCCATACACAATTGCCGCAATGTTATTAAATCTGGATTTCTATTAAAACTGCGTCTAACTTTTGCCGAAGGCTACATCTGAAGTCACTTGGAATACTTTTGAAATTATTAATAACCACATCTAATGTGGTTAATCCATCTTTTATTTTGAGATTTCGATTTTCAAAATATGTGATTAGTTTAGGCAAATTTCAAAGTATTCCTGAAGGAATAACATCTGATTTTTTAAATTTGGGATTTGTGTTAGTTCCTTGCACTCAGATATACTTGGAGCATCGTCATTTAAGCATGTAACGAAATTTTGTAAACTATCGAAATTCTCTGCATCATCATCTGCATCGGCACTTATCCATAGGTACTGATTTGAAAGATGTCTTCTAATGCATTTTAGTGTTTTCGTGAGGCACTTAGAAACATAATATTTGCGTAAGGTGCATTCACAAGGAACATTTCGACCAGCATATTTTTGAAAAAATGTTTTGAAAGTGGGATTATCAAGTATCTTTAATATAATAATATTAATGGATATTAGCCGCCATTAAAGCTTTACAGAGTTCTTCGTTAAAATTGTCAGCTTTCAACGGGTCCAATTTCTGTGTATGTTTTAGCGATGCTAAGTGACGTTGTACGTGGCTTTTTTGGGAATTCTGTAACGATATTTTACAGACTATGCAATAAATTTCGGAATCACTGATAATGGAGGACATACAAGCAGTATGGCCCTTAATCCAACTTGCCATTGTTTTACGATGCCATTCTCGACGTTCTTCCATATCATAGTAACATAAACAATATTCTAGATCTAAATAAATGATAACTAAAAATGTATGCGTAAGTTATTGAAACTCAACAAAATCCAATGCACACTTACGTCGAGATAATTGGGAGAAATAGATTCAATGAAGCAGTATTATACAGGAACTAATACAAAAATTACGAAGTACGTAATTAACAGTCAAAACAATGAAAAAACGAAACTAACGTAAGTATAAATAGGTATTAACATTTATAACTTTATTTATCATGCGAAATATAAGGTAAATATAATAAATTTTAAAAACCGCTCACGCTGCTACCTACGCCGATGAAGAAACGAATTTTATGAGGAAAGACGACTGTTTTTGCTGTCGTTTTGGGACAATAATAGATGTTGCAGTTCACCATATGAATAGTGCTATTCAGTAACTGCGTGTTGTTTACATTATTTATTTGCTCCGTTGTAATTTAAACCTGGCACATCCGCTGTCTATACAGCACTGTCCAACTCGATGGAATTCCACTTTTTAGATGTGCAAAAGATTACTTGAAAATAGACCTGTAATTACTTCTGTTATTTTTGATCGAAACACCACAAAAATAGAGTGTGCAAGAAAATTAGAATTGACTCAAAACGATTGGCCTTGAAAATGTAATAAAGGTTTTGAAGCCTATAGAGATTGCCACGGTGATACTTTGCTCTGAGGATAATGTGACGATATCGATAGTCCGTGCAATTATTAATAGTCTCATTGAAAAACATCTAATAATAGATCCGGAAGACTGCAATACAATGATAGAATTGAAAACAGCACTTGGAGTTGATTTAGCCTCACGAATTCGATTGCATTCGAATTTTGAGGTGCCTAAAATTAGTGCTCTTCACATGGCTTCCTTCTTGGATCCCCGTTACAAAGATCTCGACTTTGAACCAGAACCAGTTAAGCAAGAACGTAGAGAAACAGTAAAAAAATGAGGTGTGGCCACCACACGACTTTCTTAAACGTATGAGCGTTTCAAACTATACAATTTTAAGATTTTTTTTATACAAAACTTATTTAAAATTCTATTCTAAGTACTTTCCTCTTAATAAATCGCTATAGAATGCATACTTTGCAAGATATTATCAAAAAAGTGCTCCTCGCTAAGAGTAAAAGTGCTACTTCCGGTCCGAATTTTGAAATTTCACATATACAAAAAATTTTGCAAATCCAGTTTTAAATACTTTTGTACTCGTGATAAATTTATATAGAATGCATAACTTACCACATATTTGCAAAAAATCGCTATTCGATAAGAGTAAATGTGGTACTTCCGGTTTGAATTTTGAATTTTTTTTTATACGAAACATATTGAAAATTATGTTTTAAAAAAACTGATTTTCGATAAGAGTAAAAGACCTACTTCCGGTAGGAATTTCGAAAAACTTTTTAAATAAAATTATTCTCAATTTTAATTTTAAGTATATATGAATTCGTTATAAATTTGTTAACTTAGTATTTGACGAAATATTGGCAAAATTCGATTTTTTTGCTGAAGTAAACTGCTACTTCCGGTATACCGATTTTACTGAAAAACTAATCAGATCTCAAGAGGGTAATTATACACGTAAATACAAAATTTGGAATTGATATCTAAAGCGGTTTGACCGCTATTGTGGTCACACACAGAGAGAGAGACACACACAGACACAGAGATACACAGAGATTTTTTGAAAACCACTTTTTCGGTATCGGAGACTTCAAAACGTGGACGTCTGCAAAAATCTCGAGGTCGAAAATTTTCATTATCACAATACTTCCTTATACTACGTATAAGAAAGTAAAAAATGAGGTGTGGCCACCACACGACTTCCTTATACGTATGAAAGTGTTACTTCCGGTCCGAATTTTGAAATTTCATTTATACAAAAAATATTCCAAATCCAACTCTAAATACTTTTGTACTCTTCATAAATGTATATAGAGTGCATAATTTACGACATATTTGCAAAAAATAGTTATTCGGTAAGAGTAAAAGTGATACTTCCGGTCCGAATTTTGAAATTTTTTTTTATACAAAAGATATTGGAAATTAAGTTCTAAATACTTATGAATTCTTTATAAATTACTCTAAACTTAGTAATTGACGAAATATTTGCAAATTTCGATTTTTTTACTGAAGTAAACTACTACTTCCGGTCTGTCGATAAATACAAAATTTGGAATTGATATCTACAGCGGTTTGACCGCTATCGTGGTCACACACACACACACAGAGAGAGAGATACAGACATTTTTTAAAAACCACTTTTTTGGTATCAGGGGACCTCAAAACGTGGACATCTGTAAAAATCTCCAGGTCGAAAATTTTCATCATCACAATACTTCCTTATACTACGTATAAGAAAGTAAAATTAGGTATGGCCACTACACGACTTTCTTATACGTATAAGTCTTTCAATTTATAGAATTTCATGAAGTTTTTTTACAAAAATTATTCAAAATTCTATTCTAAGTACATACTTCTATTCTCTTAATAAATCTCTATAGAATGCATACTTTGCAAGATATTATCAAAAAAGTGCTACTCGCTAAGAGTAAAAGTGCTACTTCCGGTCCGAATTTTGAAATTTCAAATATACAAAAAAAATTGCAAATCCAGTTTTAAATACTTTTATACTCTTGATAAATATATATAGAATGCATAACTTACGACATATTTGCAAAAAATCGCTATTCGGTAAGAGTAAAACTGTTACTTCCGGTCCGAATTTTGAAATTTTTTTTATACAAAAGATATTGAAAAGTATGTTTTAAATACTTTTATACCCGTAACGTACCTGTCTAAAAAGCTTGACTTGTGAAATATTCGCAAAAAACCGATTTTTGATAAGAGTAAAAGACCTACTTCCGGTAGGAATTTAGAGAAACTTTTTAAATAAAATTGTTCCCAATTTTAATTCTAAGTACATATGGACTCTTTATAAATTTGTGTAAACTTAGTATTTGACGAAATATTGGCAAAATTCGATTTTTTCACTGAAGTAAACTGCTACTTCCGGTCTACCGATTTTACTGAAAAACTAATCAGATCTCAAGAGGGAGATTATACAAGTAAATACAAAATTTGGAATTGATATCTACAGCGGTTTGACCGCTATCGTGATCACACACACACAGAGACACACACACAGAGAGAGAGAGAGACACACAGACATGTTTTAAAAACCACTTTTTCGGTATCAGGGGACTTCAAAACGTGGACATCTGCAAAAATCTCGAGGTCGAAAATTTTCGTCATCACAATACTTCCTTATACTACGTATAAGAAAGTAAAAATTAGGTATGGCCACCACACGACTTTCTTATACATACGTATAAGCCTTTCAAATTATAGAATTTTATGAAGTTTTTTTACAAAAATTATTCAAAATTCTATTCTAAGTACTTCTATTCTCTTAATAAATCTCTATAGAATGCATACTTTGCAAGATATTATCAAAAAAATGAGGTGTGGCCACCACACGACTTTCTTATACGTATGAGCTTTTCAAATTTTTGAATTTTAAGAATTTTTTTTACAAAAATTATTCAAAATTCTATTCTAAGTACTTCTATTCTCTTAATAAATCTCTATAGAATGCATACTTTGCAAGATATCAAAAAAGTGCTACTCGCTAAGAGTAAAAGTGCTGCTTCCGGTCCGAATTTTGAAATTTCAAATATACAAAAAAAATTGCAAATCCAGTTTTAAATACTTTTATACTCTTGATAAATATATATAGAATGCATAACTTACGACATATTTGCAAAAAATCGCTATTCGATAAGAGTAAAAGTGGCACTTCCGGTCAAAATTTTGAAATTTTTTTTATACAAAAGATATTGAAAATTATATTTTAAATACTTTTATACCCGTAACGTACTTGTCTAAAAAGCATGACTTGCGAAATATTCCCAAAAAACTGATTTTCAATAAGAGTGACCTACTTCCGGTAGGAATTTCGGAAAACTTTTTGGATAAAATTATTCTCAATTTTAATTTTAAGTATATTATTATTTATCTGTATCCTCTTTTGCCGTTAGGCGTCGAGGCGATCTGCTTTGCAGAATTCTTTCCATCCTATCCTATCCCTAGTCATTTCTTGAGCTTCCCTCCAGGTACTTCCCCGGTCCGTCAGCAGCTGCGCTATCCCCTGATTCCATATTCTTCTTGGTCTACCTCTGTTTCTCCTCTTGTTCCAGCCGGCCTCCCATATTTCTTTTACAGGGTTCGTGTTACTCATTCGTGTAAGGTGCCCAAACCAACTAAGTTGTTTTTCCTGGATTTTTTCTATTGCTGATGTTACACCTAGTTTTTCTCGTATATTCTCATTTCTGATTCTATCCAATCTGGTAACACCAACTATTCTCCTTAAAATCCTCATTTCGGTCGCTGTTATTCTTGATTTCAGCCTCTTAGTCAATACCCATGACTCGCTGCCGTAGCATAGTGTCGGAAGAAATATTGTTTTGTAAATCTTTGTCTTGGTTTCCCTGCTGACCTCTCTCTTACTTAAAAATAAGTACTTCAGTGCATGATATAAACAGTTTACAATTTTGATTCTATTATTCACATCTGCCTCTACATCTCCTTTGTGGTTGATTATGGTTCCAAGATATTTTAAGTTTTCCGTCACCTTTATTGGATAACCATCTATTGTTATATTTGTTTCTTCTTCATCTTTGGAGACTGCCAATACTTCCGTTTTTGTTTTATTGATATTCATTCCAAAGTTCTTTAAAGTTTCGTGCCATATATCTATATTTCTTTGCAGAACATTTTTATTTGGAGCTGCAATTATCAAGTCGTCGGCATACAAGAATTCCTTGGCTATTACAGGTTGAAGGTTTCTGGACCCTACGTAAATACCCTTTGTTAGACTATTGGCACTTCTTGCAATATCGTCCATAACAGTTATAAAGAGAAGGGGACTCAGAACTCCGCCCTGTCTCACTCCTTTAAGTGTGATAAAGCTTCTTGAATATCCGCTTTCAGTTCTTATTATGTTGCTCGTGTTGGTGTATATACTTTTGACTGCCTTTAGTAGCTCTTTTTTAATCCCTCTCTTCTCCAGCGATGACCATATCCTATGCCTCGGAAGTGTATCGAATGCTTTTTCTAGATCAATTGCACATAGGTACATTTTGCCGTTACTGCCCAGAATTCTGTCCGAAATTTGCCTTAAACAGAATATATATGAAAAAAACTGCGGAACCGCATATAAGGTAGCGTTAAAGTATACTACAGCTACATACGATATCAATTTAATCTTGGACTAGTTGGTTTGTTAAGTTTTAATTAAATATACTCTCGTAAACTACAAATAAAACTGGAAATATCACTGGAACGACTGTTATGACTCAAAAAGATGAACAAGAAACATCCTTGGATGGTTTATTCGACAAAATACAAGCACTTATAAATAATAAAACTGACGAAATTAAAAAGGAAATTCAAGGCATAAATAAAACGATCACAGATTTAGATAATAAATATTGCGTTTTGGAGGATAAAGTTATACAATTAGAAAGAAAAATTAGGAGAAACAATATAATCATATTTGGTCTGTCCGTGGATGGTCAGATTTCTCTGATACAGACTGTTCTCGCAAAGATTAGCCAAATATTTGAAATTGAGTTATCTCAGTCAGACATAGGGAATATATACAGTCTGGGCAATAATAATATAATATGTGTCGAGTTCATCTCATACCTTCGCAAGTTAGCGATAACTAAAAACTTGAGAAAACTGAAGGGCACTGGAATTTCTATCTCAGATGACCTATGTAAAGAGGATCAAATACGCAATAAGTTCCTTTATGGATTTTTGAAGGAGGCTCGCAGTAAACAATTGCGAGCTTATATAAGAAATAGCAAATTGTACATAGATGGTGCAGTATTTGATACTGAGTCGGATTCTATTGACGCATACATTACCCGGAATAATACTCTGCGGACGGATAGAGCCAACGATTTGGTGAACGCCGGTAGGACCAGTTCAAAACCAATAAAGACATCCGAGGACCAAGACAAGTCAACAAGAAGTAGGGAAGGCAGACGGGAAGTGCCAGGAAACACCTTCAAGAATGCAAAAGAAGGAGGACATACATCAAGGATTTTGAGAGGAAATAGTAGTAAATAACCTTTTTATAGTCACTTTCTTTTATTTATTTTTTATTTCTCAGTATATTAAGTTTATAAATTCATTATGTATGTGCATTTTTGTATTTTCTATTTTATTTCTTTTATATATTAAGATTTTCAATTGATTGTTACTTTCTGTTCATGAGGAAACTGCTATAGTTGCTACTTGTCTTTTAAATTTCAATTCGTATATAGTGGTAATTTTCTACAGACATGTCACTAAAAATAGCTCACATTAATACTAGATCGCTGCCAGCACATTTTCATAGCTTAAGGGAAATGATTTTACTAAATAACTATGATATTCTTGCCCTATCTGAAACATGGTTAACGAAGGATTTACCTTCAGAATTGTTCGCTGTTCCTGGATACGATCTTTACAGAAACGATAGAGCTAGTAGGGGAGGTGGAGTTGCGTTTTACTGTAAAAATCAGCTGCCGGTAACTGTTTCTAAGCATTATGCGGATGACTCTATTGAGTATCTCTGGATGCGGCTAGTGGGTTTCGGTAAAGAAATTCATCTGGGGGTCTTTTACAAACCACCCAAAAGTAACTTTTTGAGGTTTCTGAATGAATTTGAGGACACTCTTTCGGAATATAATACGACGTCGGATTTTGTCGTGTGTCTAGGAGACTTCAATGTTAACTTGCTGAACCCACAAGACTCCTGCGCCCGTAGATTGCTTGATTTGTTCGAGACGCTTGACATGATGCAGCTTATTGATGGCCCCACACGTACTTCCCGTGAGTCATCGACTATGCTTGATCTACTCATTGTCAGCAAGGACTTGCCCCTGCGAGGGTCGGGCTTACTACACGTGGACTTCTCAGATCATGAAGTCATCTATTGCAATATTTACTTTAGACCAAATAACCCACCTAAAAGGGAATTCTACGCTAGATGTTTCAAAAATTTTAATTACGACCATTTTGTGAATGATATATACAAAATCTCCTGGCATCTGATATATGATTTACCCGATGTTAACGTAAAAATAGGATTCCTTAACGCTAATTTAATATACGTCTTCAATGAGCATGCTCCTGTTAGACGTATATCATCTTCGAAACCGCCGGCTCCCTGGCTAACGTATAACATAAAATTGATGATTAAAACTAGGGATTCTGCGCTACGGCGTTACAATAGAACTAGAGAACCCGCCCATCACGCGTACTATAAACAGCTGAGGAATGAAGTTAACCGTGCAATTAAACGTGAGAAACAGGCTTACTTTACCCACCAGTGTAGACTCAATTGTAATAACCATCGTGGTCTATGGAAGGAGTTTAGGAAAATTAATGTAGTAAAAGATAAACAAATACCTGAGCATCTGAAGGATGCTGACGCACTTAATTCATTTTTTGCAAAATCTGTAATGTCCGCCATCACAGTAACGGACAATGCACGGACCCAAACTGTCAATGCGTCGACTTTCAAATTTAAACATCTATCAGTGGGTGACGTACTTAGTTCCCTGAGTAAAATAAAATCCAATTCCCAAGGAAGCGACAACATTGATACTCGCATGCTGAGGATCTGTATGCCGATGATTGTCGATTATGTGTTGCATATTTTCAACTATTGTGTAGATACGTCTACTCTTCCGAAGGTATGGAAGTCGTCTATTATTAAGCCTATTCCCAAGACAGGTAATGTTGAGAATATTACAGATCTACGACCAATCAGCTTATTGCCAGTTCTATCAAAGGTATTTGAAAGATGTCTCACCGATCAGCTTCGTTGTTATATTGTAGATGATAATAGAATACCAGAATGTCAGTCTGGTTTCAGATCAGGCCATAGTTGTTCTACCGCTCTTGCTCACATCTTGGACGATGTGTTGAAGGGTACAGACGATGGAAACGTCTCTGTGTTGGTTTTGCTGGACTTCAGCAAAGCCTTCGATACTGTGCACCACGAACTACTTTTACAAATGCTTAAAGAAAAAGGTTTGGCTTCCTCAGCTGTTGAATTATTAAGATCTTACCTGGTGGGAAGAACACAACAGGTTAGAATAGATAATGTCATATCAAATAAAATTACTATGGAGAATGGGGTTCCACAAGGTGCCATTTTGAGTCCTCTGCTGTTCAGTATATATACCTCGACATTGCCATCCGTTATCAAATATTGCAAATACCATCTGTATGCAGATGATACGCAGTTATATGTATCATTCAAACCATCTGAATACCTTTGGGGTCAGGAGAGGATTAACAGAGATTTGGAAAACATTTCCCGGTTTTGTGGTGGTCATCAGCTCCAAATAAATCCTAATAAAACCCAAGCTATCGTTTTTGGTCCTAGGCGCGTGCGTATGTTAGTCCAGGCGTCATTGAATATCTATATTCAATCGACAAAAATCGTAATCTCGGACTGTATTAAGAACCTAGGATTGCATATTGACTCTGCGCTGAGATTTGAGCAAAACACATCGTATCTCATAAGAAAAGCGATAATGTCCTTGAAAATGATATATATTAACAGACAACTTTTTGACGAGTCAGCGAGGTCGCTTTTGTGCAGGAGCCTTGTGCTGTCACATTTTAATTATTGTGATGTCGTTTACGATTCCTGCATAACCAGGGAGACCTCCATGAGGATTCAGAGAGTGCAGAATAGTTGTATCCGGCTGATACATGGCATTCGGGGCAGGAGAGGGGTCACTCGTAGGCTTAAAGAGAGCGGTACCTTGAATATGTCAAATACACGGCTACTTCACAAGAGCATATTCTTCTTAAATATTTTAAAATCTAGAATGCCACCATATTTATATAATAAAATGAAATTCAGGCATCAACAACATAACGTGAATGTGAGACACAAGTATCACTTGACAATCCCTAAACACAAGCAGGAAATATTTAAACGCAGTTTTTCATATAGTGCAGCCAAAGTACTAAATAATATTCTCCCAACAATAGATCTAAATGTTTCAGGATATTTACTCCGGAAACAACTAACAAAAGCACTAGCTAAACAGGATTAAATTATTATGAAACTTATTATGAAACTTCTTCTGAATATGTGTGTGTATGTGGTTGTATGTATGTATATACATATGTATATATGTGTTTTTTTTTTCTTTTTTTTTCTCTAAATCATCTTCTTCTTCGTTTTTTCTCTCTTTTTCTTTTTCTTTTACCAAACGTTATTTCTTTTCCGTGGGGTAGTCTTCAATACGCATTATAATCATTTCTCTGGTTATGTTTGTGATTAATATTCCTTATTTCATTACCACTTTATTTACTAGGCTAAGGGTAGAACGCTAAGTGATCATATCTTTAAGATATGATCACAATACGGCGACTTAGGGCCGGTTTTTCCAACTCCGATTAAAACGCCGGTTAGCGTAATCATTGATTAAAACACCGGTTAGTACAAATTTGCGTTTTTCCAACGCCGGTTAACTCTAATCGTTGCTTAAGAACGTCGTTAATCGACCAAATTTTAACCGGTGAAAGAAATACCTGATAAAATATTAAACAGTGATTAGGACTATATACACATGCGCATAACCTAGAAGATTTGAATTTGTGTTATTATTGACAGCTGGTTGTTTTCATATGCATTTGTTTTACTGTATAAAAGTATTTTTTGAAATTAATTAATAATTATTTACATCAGTGATTTAGTAATTGTATTGAACAGTAAATGTAATGAACAGTGTAATTAAAAATAAAAATAGCATAATATTAAATATGTGTAACTTTTAGCTTACTGCAGAAATTTAATTAATTAATAACTAGGAATCATTTTCTCTGATGAGGATGATACTTGGATATTTGGAAGTTTGTCTATTCTACTACAATTCTGGGACTTTACCTTAATTCGTGTGGATTCTAAGAGCCTGTGGCAATTTAAGCCTTCATTTGGCTCATTCTCTTTTTGTAATTGCATTTAATAGCACCTTATGAAAACATCATTTTAGTCGAACATATTTTAGACTCACTTTAGATATGTCATTAACATATTAAACTATACTGAAAAATTACAAATGAAATAGAAAATATGGAAGAAATTCTAGGGAAGCTGGCAGGTTTACGTTGAGATTATATGCAGACACTTTAAATTCTTTTAGCTGAACTGGGTCTTGATGAATAATGTACATGCCTGTAAAGTTGACGTGCAGTTAAATTCTACACTAATAGTTATTCCAGGCACTGTCAAGTTCACACCGATTCCTCCAGAATATAACATTTATGTTGAAATCGTGTAAACCAATTTGGATAGAAGTCTCTCTCAATCAACCTTCTTTGGTTAAAGGACTTAAAATTAGTTAGAATGTTATTGTTCTTAATAAATCTTTCAGTAAAAATATCTGGCTTTTTTCACCCCACAGAAATTTGGTGAAAGTTAAATCATCTCAGATATGCCAACGCAAAGTACAATATTTTATACCATTATAGTGTGACTGATAATCCAGCTTAAGATTCTAGATGTAGACTTTTCTTTTTCAGTAAATTGTTCCTACTTTTATAATTTTGTTACATGTCATATATTTTACATTATTTTAGTAACTGTTAATTTCATATATGTATGTATATTGCATTAGTTTCTTCATTTTTACAAAATTTCTGTATTTTTCAGTAGCAGTAAGTAATGAATAAATTTATTTCAGTTTCAAGTTTGTTGCACTTTGTTATTATTTCGAATAGAAATTTTAAATATGTGCTATGTACATAGAAATTCGCATGCAAAATTCACAAAATAAGTACTTACACCTTATTTACTAAAATGAAATTTCAAATTATAAAGAATAAAGGCAAAAAGCACAAAGAACAAATTCAAATATAGGAAATAGCGCCAATATTATTAGAACAAATATGCTAATTTAGATCAAATGTACGAGCATTTTTGTTACCAACCTTCTAAAATAAACTCTTAATCACTGATCAGATAACCGGCGTATTTCTTGGCATTGAAAAACGCCGGTTAGAGATAATCAACGATTAAGCGTAATCAATGATTAGTTAACCGGATACTTTAACCGGTGTTGGAAAAACCGGCCCTTAGTCTATTTGGCTATATAGGGACAAGAGGCAATTATCCATATATATATACATTTATTTTATATGCTAGTTACATTAGTTTATATGTTACATATTTTTCAATGTATATTATCTTATCTTGTTCAAATGCCAATAAATTCTCTTATTATTATTATTATTATTATTATTATTATCCAGTCCTGCGTGCTCCTGCCCGGCCTGAAACCTGCCTGATTTTCTTGGAGGGTCGATTCTAAGTTTGCTCTTAATCGTTTCTCTATTATTCTTTCGTATATCTTTCCAGCTACTGATAACAATGAGATAGCTCTGTAATTGGAACATGTCGTATTGTCACCTTTTTTGTGTAAGGGGATTATAATTGCTATTTTCCAGTCCTCGGGGGTTGTTTTCCTTTCCCATGCCAAGTTTATTATTCTAAGTAGTAACCGTGTAGCTTTAACTCCCATGTATTTCAGCATTTCTGGCTTTAAATTGTCAATTCCGGCTGCTTTACCTGGTTTTAGCTTTTCCACTGCTTCTGTTATCTCACTCAGTTGTATGTTTGATGTTGTCTCTTCAGCTTCTTCAGGCGAGAAATCCTCTGCGTCGACCTCTCCCCCTGTTTCGGCTTCAAACAAATCGCAAAAATATTCATACCATCTATCCCTTATATCCTGTTCTGCGGTTAGAATTCGTCCTTCTTTACTTCTTATATATTGGAGGTGTGTTCCAGCTGACTTACGCAAGGTTTTCAATGTTCTATATAGCAGTTTGGAATTTCCCTTTCCTTGATCTTCCATTTTCGATCCAAAGTCTGTCCAGGATTTTTGTTTTGCTACTTTAATCAATACTTTAACTTGTGTTCTTTTCTTCCTGTATTCTTCATGGTCACTATTGTTACCAGTTTCTAGATATTTTTTCCAGCATCTTTTCTTTTCTTTTACTGCACTCTTAATTTCTTCACTCCACCAAGGCGTATGTTTTCTGTTTTTTCCGTATCTTGCACTTCCGCATACCTTCTTTGCTGCGTTCACAAGTGTGTTTTTAAGAATTGTCCACAGTCCTTCCATACTTTCTATCTCCAAATGTCCTTGTTCTTTCAATTGTCTGTCTATTTCCTGCCAATATTTATATTTTATGTCGTCCTCTTGAAGTCTGTAACTTCTTATATTTTCAAATACTTTTCCAGTCCCTTCTTTCTTTATCATAACCGTAGAGTCCTTTAATCTTGCTTCGACTAGGTAATGGTCTGAGCCTATTTCGTATCCTCTTTTCACCCTTACATCCAATACCGATTTCCAATCTACTCGTTTAACCAGCAATAAGTCAATTATAGATTTTTCTTGTCTACTTTTGACTTCCCTGGTATATTTGTGTATATCCTTGTGTTGGAAAAATGTGTTTGTAATAACCATATCATTTGTTAAACAAAAATCTAATATCAGAGAGCCATTCATGTTCTTCTTTTGCTCCCCGTATCTCCCTATTACACCGCCCTCCTTTTCAAAGTTACACCCCACTCGCCCATTAAAGTCGCCAACCACCATAAAATTTTCTTCATTGTCCACCTGTTCCTGGAGTTCCATCCAAAAAGCTCCTTGTCCTCTTTCCTATCATTTTCATTCGGTCCGTATATTATGTAAATCATCATTCTCTTTTTTGGGTTCACTCGCCATTGTATACTCATTATCCTCTCATTAGTCAACTTCCAACTATCAACTTGATCAAAGTTGTCCCTGTGTATCAAGCAACCCACACCTGCCTGTGCCCAGACATTTTCTTCTACTCCGCTGTGAATAAGTATGTGCCCATTCCTCAATTTCTTTACCCACTTTCCCTTGAATTTTGTTTCAGTGACTGCTATTAATTTCATATCAGTTTTCTCGAATTCGTCTATCAATTCGTCTTCCTTCCCATTCATTCCACGTACCCATTTTCCATTCTGAATTTCCAGGCTTGACCCGCACACTTTCCCTTTCGCCATTGGGCCGATTGTTTGTCTTGTACATATCATTAGTTGCGACTTCATTTGCCCCTTCCACATTCCAGTTCTTATTTGCTTTCTTCCATTTCTGATCCACGCTTTCCTGATTCATTGCCAAAGTCGTCATCATGTTTCCATACCCTTTTGTTTTGCTTAGTTTTTTGTTTGTGGCATTTCTCTTACTGCTATTTCTAGTCCTTTTGTCTCGTTACTCCACCTGTATTCCACACCATCTCTTATCATTTTTTGATACCCTATTTTTATTCCAATTCCTTTTCCCCTTTCCTCTTTAGCAATACTCCTTATTTCCTTTTGTATAAATCTCTCTTCCATTGTTAAGTCGTTCTCAATATATATTCTCGTATTTCTTAACTTACTTTTCGCTTTCATTATTTCCAGTTTAGTTTCAAAAGGCTCTAGCTCTACTTTAATCATTTGGAATTGCTCTTCCTTATTTATTTTATAGGCTTTCTTTATATTAGTGTGTACTTCTAATTTTTCCGACAGAAATTCTCTAATATCATCTTTTATTTGGTTTTCATTTACTTTTATACCTTTTATTATAATATTATTTTTCCTTTGCTGCTTTTCATCGTTTTCTACCTTATTTTCAAGTTTTTCTATTCTTTTAATCAGTTGTAACCTTTCCCTTTCCCACTTCTCTTCCTTCTTTCTCATTTCATGTTTTAGATGTATAATTTCTTCCTTAATCTCTTCCATATTCTGTTTAGAGTCCTTTAAGTATATATGAATTCTTTATAAATTTGTATAAACCTAGTAGTTGACGAAATATTGGCAAAATTCGATTTTTTCGCTGAAGTAAACTGCTACTTCCGGTCTACCGATTTTACTGAAAGAGAGAGAGAAATTTTTTAAAAACCACTTTTTCGGTATCAGGGGACTTCAAAACGTGGACATCTGCAAAAATCCCGAGGTCGAAAATGTTCATCATCACAATACTTCCTTATACTACTAAGAAAGTAAAAGTGTTACATAATATGGTGGATGAAGATATGCCTCACAATATAGGTATAGGGAAGACAAAAGAGACTGCTTTAGAATTCATATTCGCAAAAAATAATCAGGAAGAACATTTTGTTACCGAATTTGAGGCATATTTAGCAGAACCCCAAATAGGACACAGCCTCGATCGCATGAATGGTGGAAATTAAGAGAAACTAAATTTCCTAAACTCTCTACTTTAGCCAATCTGAAAAAATGTAACGAAAAATACCCGGGTACCTCGATCATAGACACAAGGGTTAAAGAGAATATAAGTAAGGACAGCTTTATATTTGACCGGATTCGAGTTATAATGAGTAACTCTAGTTTAGAGTAAGGCAAGATTGGAAAAACGTGGAGTAACTCACCATAGTAAATCAGTTGCTAGAGCCCAAACGAGAAATGAGCGGTCACACTTCCTAAGGGAATGTATGACCCTGTATGTATACAGTGTGTAAATAAAGTAAGGTATAATATTCATATTTTGTTTATTATCACTGTTTGGTAGAAAAGCTCGGACAGGTCAATTTTATTTTCTTCCTCCGAATTTTATGGATGTCAATTTATACTTTCTTATACGTCGTATAAGGAAGTATTGTGATGATGAAAATTTTCGACCTCGAGATTTTTGCAGATGTCCACGTTTTGAGGTCCCCTGATACCAAAAAAGTGGTTTTTAAAAAATGTCTCTGTGTGTGTGTGTGTGTCTGTCTGTCTGTGACCACGATAGCGCTCAAACCGCTGGAGATATCAATTCCAAATTTTGTATTTACGTGTATAATCTCCCTCTTGAGATATGATTAGTTTTTCAGTAAAATCGGTAGACCGGAAGTAGCAGTTTACTTCAGTATAAAAATCGAATTTTGCCAATATTTCGTCAAATACTAAGTTTATACAAATTTATAAAGAATTCATATGTACTTAAAATTAAAATTGAGAACAATTTTATTTAAAAAGTTTTTCGAAATTCCTACCGGAAGTAGGTCTTTTACTCTTATCGAAAATCGGTTTTTTGCGAATATTTCGCAAATCATGCTCTTTAGACAGGTACGTTACGGGTATATAAGTATTTAAAACATAATTTTCAATATCTTTTGTGTAAAGAAAATTTCAAAATTCTGACCGGAAGTGCCACTTTTACTCTTATCGAATAGCGATTTTTTGCAAATATGTCGTAAGTTATGCATTCTATATATATTTATCAAGAGTATAAAAGTATTTAAAACTGGATTTGCTATTTTTTTTGTATATATGAAATTTCAAAATTCGGACCGGAAGTAGCACTTTTACTCTTAGCGAGTAGCACTTTTACTTTCTTATACGTAGTATAAGGAAGTATTGTGATGATGAAAATTTTCGACCTCGAGATTTTTGCAGATGTCCACGTTTTGAGGTCCCCTGATACCAAAAAAGTGGTTTTTAAAAAATGTCTGTGTGTCTGTGTGTGTGTGTGTGTGTCTGTGTGTGACCACGATACCGGTCAAACCGCTGTAGATATCAATTCCAAATGTTGTATTTACGAATATAATCTCCCTCTTGAGAACTGATTAGATTTTGAGCAAAATCGGCAGACCGGAAGTAGTAGTTTACTTCAGTGAAAAAATCGAATTTTGCAAATATTTCGTCAATTACTAAGTTTAAACAAATTTATAAAGAATTCAAATGTACTCAAAATTAAATTTGAGAAAAATTGTTTTAATAAAGTTTTTCGAAATTCCTACCGGAAGTAGGTCTTTTACTCTTATCGAAAATCAGTTTTTTGCGAATATCTCGTAAGTTATGATTTCTAGGCAGGTACATTACGAGTATAAAAGTATTTAGAATATACTTCTAAATATCTTTTGTATAAAAAAAATTTCAAAATTCAGACCGGAAGTACCACTTTTACTCTTATCGAATAGCGATTTTTTGCAAATATGTCGTAAATTATGCATTCTATATATATTTATGAAGAGTACAAAAGTATTTAGAGTTGGATTTGGAATATTTTTTGTATAAATGAAATTTCAAAATTCGGACCGGAAGTAACACTTTCATACGTATAAGAAAGTCGTGTGGTGGCCACACCTCATTTTTTACTTTCTTATACGTAGTATAAGGAAGTATTGTGATGATGAAAATTTTCGACCTCGAGATTTTTGCAGATGTCCACGTTTTGAAGTCCCCTGATACCGAAAAAGTGGTTTTTAAAAAATGTCTGTGTGTCTGTGTGTGACCACGATAGCGGTCAAACCGCTGTAGATATCAATTCCAAATGTTGTATTTACGTGTATAATCTATTTCTTGTGATCTGATTAGTTTTTCAGTAAAATCGGTAGACCGGAAGTAGCAGTTTACTTCAGTGAAAAATTCGAATTTTGCCAATATTTCGTCAATTACTAAGTTTAAACAAATTAATAAAGAATTGAAATGTACTCAGAATTAAATTTGAGACAAATTATCTTAAAAAAGTTTTTCGAAATTCCAACCGGAAGTAAGTCTTTTACTCTTATCGAAAATCAGTTTTTTGCGAATATCTCGCAAGTCATGCTTTCTAGGCAGGTACATTACGAGTATAAAAGTATTTAAATGATAATTTTAAATATCTTTTGTATAAAAAAAATTTCAAAATTCGGACCGGAAGTACCACTTTTCCTCTTACCGAATAGCGATTTTTTGCAGATATGTCGTAAATTATGCATTCTATATATATTTATTAAGAGTACAAAAGTATTTAGAGTTGAATTTGCAATATTTTTTGTATACTTGAAATTTCAAAATTCGGACCGGAAGTGGCACTTTTACTCTTAGCGAGTAGCACTTTTTTTCGAATATCTAGCAAAGTATGCATTCTATAGCGATTTATTAATAGAATGAAAGTACTTAGAATAGGATTTTGAATAAGTTTTGTATAAAAAAATTCTTAGAATTGTATAGTTTGAAACGCTCATACGTATAAGAAAGTCGTGTGGTGGCCACACCTCATTTTTTGATAATATCTTGCAAAGTATGCATTCTATAGAGATTTATTAAGAGAATAGAAGTACTTAGAATAGAATTTTGAATAATTTTTGTAAAAAAAATTCATAAAATTCTATAATTTGAAACGCTCATACGTATAAGAAAGTCGTGTGGTGGCCACACCTCATTTTTACTTACTTATACGTAGTATAAGGAAGTATTGTGATGATGAAAATTTTCGACCTCGAGATTTTTGCAGATGTCCACGTTTTGAGGTCCCCCGATACCAAAAAAGTGGTTTTTAAAAAATGTCTGTGTGTGTGTCTGTCTGTCTGTGTGACCACGATAGCGGTCAAACTGCTGGAGATATCAATTCCAAATTTTGTATTTACGTGTATAATCTCCCTCTTGAGATCTGATTAGTTTTTCAGTAAAATCGGTAGACCGGAAGTAGCAGTTTACTTCAGTGAAAAAAACGAATTTTGCCAATATTTCGTCAAATACTAAGTTTATACAAATTTATAAAGAATTCAAATGTACTTAAAATTAAATTTGAGAAAAAATGTATTAATAAAGTTTTTCGAAATTCCGACCGGAAGTAGATCTTTCACTCTTATCGAAAATCAGTTTTTTGCGAATATCTCGCAAGTCATGCTTTCTAGGCAGGTACATTACGAGTATAAAAGTATTTAAATTATAATTTTAAATATCTTTTGTATAAAAAAAATTTCGAAATTCGGACCGGAAGTACCACTTTTACTCTTACCGAATATCGATTTTTTGTAGATATGTCGTAAATTATGCATTCTATATATATTTATTAAGTACAAAAGTATTTATAGTTGAATTTGCAATAATTTATGTGTACATGAAATTTCAAAATTCGGACCGGAAGTGGCACTTTTACTCTTAGCGAGTAGCACTTTTTTTCGAATATCTTGCAAAGTATGCATTCTATAGCGATTTATTAAGAGAATGAAAGTACTTAGAATAGGATTTTGAATAAGTTTTGTATAAAAAAATTCTTGAAATTGTATAGTTTGAAACGCTCATACGTATAAGAAAGTCGTGTGGTGGCCACACCTCATTTTTTTTCTTTGGTTTACTACTCTGGGACTTATGACGTCATCGACTTCGTTTTCAATGGAACCTCCTTATTTTTTTGCTAGAAATAAAAAGTATATTTTTTTCTGAATTCAGCAATACCACATATGTGGTATTTAAAATTAATAGTTTTAGAGTAGCAAGCGTGCTAATAATGACAATTGACATGTCAGAGTGCAGAAATACCGACCAAGAAATGAGAGATAATGGTTTAGTAGAAGAATTTCAACTCCGACTTTATCATTGCCAAGAAACAAATGGGTGGCAATTTGAACATTCATTAATGTAAACTTTTTTAATCTTCCCAAGAATAAATTATTACTATTTGCTCTTTTGATTTTCAAGTTTAATTATTGTTGTCATTTTAATACCTATGATCCCTCCGTATCTCTAAAACTACTAATTTTAAATACCACATATGCGGTATTCCTGAATTCAGAAAAAAATGTACTTTTTATTTCTAGCATAAAAATAAGGAGGTTCCATTTGAAAAAGCAATCGATGACGTCATAGGTCCCAGAGTAATAAACCAAAGAAAAAAAATTACATCCATAAAATCCGGAGGAAGAAAATAAATTTGACCTGTCCGAGCTTTTCTCCCAAACAGCGATAATAAACAACATATAAATATTATTCCTTACTTTATTTACACACTGTATATTATGATACTGTTACAACATGTTTCTTGCTTGAAACTTCGATTAGCAATCATAATATTATATCATAGAAAAACACATTTATTTCAAAGATCATATTTATATTGATAATCCATTCATTACAATAATGTTATGTAATAAAAAAAAACTGTTGTTTTACAATAACCATAGAATATAATAAATAAATACATATTTCACAAATAACTTCTTCATTTGGACACTCTTTTCGATTCATCAGCTACATATTGTTCATCTGCTACGAAAAAACATTTATTATCCAACAACGCTTCGTTTCTTTTCCCTGAAAAGAAAAGAACAAAACAAAGTAAATCAAGTGAATATACTAGGATGAATCAAATCTTAACCGAAATTTCCTACTTTGTCTTCATATTATTGGTTGTGTGGGGATGTCAGAAGGAGGAAATGCTCGCATGATATTGTTGTCAGTGTTAAGGACGTAAGTTATAAGTAGGGCGCGGAGACGAACGGTTGATTACTCATCGCTCATGGGCGCACTATTGAAATGTTGTACTTTTAAAGAGGCTTTAATTTTATTTATATAATTGGATAACAAGTGGCTGGTGATCTATAAAATACAAAATACCTTATTATTTGTTCATTTTCTCTTCTGTAAGACTTGTTCTCTTTGAATTAACTACATCCTTGTAGATAGAAAACGTCCATTCTACATCGCAACTGATTATAGGGGCGTACTGGAAATATTCTTTTATTTCAGTGTTTTAGCATACACAATTGCCGCAATGTTATTAAATTTGGATTTCTATTAAAAATTGCGTCTAACTTTTGCCAAAGGCCACATCCGAAGTCACTTGGAATACTTTTGATATTATTAATAGCCCACATCTAATGTGGTTAATCCATCTTTTAATTTGAGATTTCGATTTTCAAAATATGTGATTAGTTTAGGCAAATTTCCAAAGTATTCCTGAAAGAATAACAACTGATTTTTTAAATTTGGGATTTGTGTTAGTTCCTTGCACTCAGAAATACTTCGACCATCGTCATTTAAACATGTAACGAAATTTTGTAAACTATCGAAATTCTCTGCATAAAAACTATTTCTATGTATGTTTTTGCAGACGAACGTGCGATATTTTGGCATTCTGTAACGATATTTTACAGACTTTGTAATACATTTCGAAATCACTGACAATTCTTTTTCATATCAAAAAAAGTAACATAAATAACGTTCTAGATCTAAATAAATGATAACTAAAAATGGACGCGTATGTTATTGAAACTAACCGAAATCCAGTGCACACTTACGTCTAGATAATTGGGAGAAATCAATTCAATAAATCGGTATTAAACAGACTATTACAAAAATTACGAAGTACGTAATTAACAGTCAAAACAATGAAAAAGCGAAACTAACGTAAGTATGAATGAAAATATTATTTCTCTTGCGAAATATAAGGTAAATATAATAAATTTTAAAAACCCCTCACGCTCCCATCTACGCCGATGAAAAAATGATTTTACTCATAAGTTTCTTATTTTATGGGCATTTTTTGCTCTCATTCTCGGGCGTAAACAGATGTTGCAGTTCACCATATGAATTAGTGCTATTCAGTAAGCGTGTGTTGTTTACATTATTTCTTTGCTCCGTTGTAACTTCGTCGTAGTTTAAACCGGTCATGTCCGCGCCCTAGTCATAAGCAGACTTTATTTTACTTTAATTATGTTTCTTGTTCTTATATATTCTTTTGTTTTGTTTTGTTGTACTCTTTTATCACTTTTAATTGTATCAACATAAAGTTTCATATACTTTGTACTCGTGTATTCAAAACTGTGTTAGGCATACATTGCGGAGCGAAAATTTCAATGATGTAGACAGAAATACATAGAATCAAATCAGTTGAAATAACACATTAGTCATGACAACGCATTGCAGGGTGACGGAATATTGCCCGAAACCCATTACCGGAAGGAAAAAATATAGAACTTGATAAAAAATATACTAATAAATATTACTTGTTAATTCTGTTATTGAATCAGATTCTCCTCCATATTCAGATGGAAGCTGTTTCTTAGGTATTAACTGATATACTTCATCGAAGTCACTTGTGTATGTATGAAACTGAAAGATAAACAGTCTAAATAGGAAAAGTAATTTTACTAGTAAAATAACGTACGTTATTTGCGAGTTCTTTACTGAAGAATGGTCTGATAAGCATCAAGAACTTGTACATGGCAGAAGGTGTGTTGATAATTATGAACTTTTTCAGGCGAACCGGTAATGCTTCCTGTTAACAAAATATTTATTTTTAGATTCTCTTAAAATCTTCTCATTTTTGTTCAAATTTCATATTGTGATTCGACATACCTGTAAATAATTCAAGAATCTTGATACTGATGTTATGCTAAATTTTAGCACATGCCTGAACGATACGCCAGCAGCATCCACAAATATAATTTGTCCTGGTGTAGTTCCTGCCTGGTGCAACATCAATGTCATGGCCATGTCGAAGCTTTTAATGTGTTCATCTAGGAAGAATTTACCGGGATTACAGTCGATGAGTTTGCAGAAGAATACTTGGTAACCTTCCGGTGTTGGTATCGGTAATGGTGTGAAAAGCATTCTAAAAAAATGTATAGAAAACAAAGCAATTAAAAAAGTAACATTTTAAGGTCAGACTCACGTTTCAAATACTTTGGCGTTTATCGAAGGATTTCTGTTTTTAAAAAATTCCGGGCAACGAGCCCTAAGTGAGTAAAACGTTTCAATGTATTTCTTTGCTCTGTCCATGTGGTAATAACTGCAGTGTAAAAATAAGATCAGATCTAATTCTGAAAAAATATAAAAGACTTATATTTCATGATAGGTACATTATCACGATAGTAAGACGTCTGTCGATTTCGCTGTTCTAGTTTTAAATGAAATGGATTAATTACAGTGTCTTTAAATTATATACCCTACTGTTTTTTTTTAATTTGCCCCTATACATAATAGAAGTAGCTAATTGAAAAAATGACCCTAAGGGGCCCAAAAAAGGTGTGTATACTTAATCAAAAATGCTCCGAGTATGAAAAAGAAGTGTCCAAGCACGAAAAGCTATGCATAAGTGTTATTTTCATCAGCACATTAAGAAGAAGATTTAACTAGTGAATTGTGCTATAGTCTCATAACATGGAAAAAATATTTTCATCAAACAATGTACCTAAGATGCCTCGGACCGTAGCTCCTCTATCATACAATATATTGAAAAAGGTCTAAGAGAAAAATTGTCCATAACTACAATCACAATTTCCCTAAAATATGTTTTGTCATCAGTGCCGTGCCGTATTCCAGTGGCGTATCAAACCTGTGGTTTTTTAAATGGAACAATGTATATTTTGTGGCTGATTCGGAAAGCCACCAAAGAGTACTTTTTTTTCTTATATAACGTCATACTCCTACTTCAGCGGTTTCGCTGTTATAACGCTTTTTCTTCGCAGTTAGACCGTACTTCGACATTTTTTTTGGCAGGAACTAAATTGTACCGGCGTTTCGGTTTCGAATTTAGGGATAGACTAAGACCTCTTCTAACTACACCTAATTTTTTGTCAAGTGATTTAAGGAATGAAGATAATTTTTGATAGGACTTTGCAAATAGTCATTTTTTTCTTAAATATCAAATGGGAACCATATAAAATAATTACATATATCGTTGGATAATCGAAATTCCTAGTTTTCCATTTATTAAAAAAAACACATTTCATTACAAAATTAAAAAGAAAAATAAGTTGTTAGGTCAATTTGTCGAAAAACGTCTTTTTTCAAAGTCCGCTGTCATGATAAAACAATAGAAGTGCAACTGTCAATGCAAACGGAAAAAATAACAATAAACTGACAGAAGCATTATTATTATCTGATAAACGTTGCGAAAATGCCTGGAACTCAACAAGAAATGGTTGACATGTGTTTATTCTTGGAGAATGTTTCAAAAATTGTTTGTTGGCGTCACGAGTGTACTCTGACAGATATCCTCTCAGAACGTGTCCAAATCCACGTGAGTTTACAAAGGTGTTGGATAGATTTACGTCTACTGGTACTGTTCAACGAGCAAAGAGAGTTAGAACGAAGTCAGTTTAGGCCGTAGAAAACGAGTTGAAAGTTCTGGAGGCTGCTGTTGAAAATCCTCATATCAGTGTCCGCGAAATTAGTAGGAACACTGACAAGTTCCATCCATTTAAAATTCAATTGCACCAGGAATTGCAATCTCAAGATTTTGAAACCAGGCAGAATTTCTGCAATTGGTCTATGCAAATAGTCATTTTTATTCTAAAATATCAAATCGGAACCATATAAAATAATTACATCGTTGGATAATCGAAATTCCAATTGCAATTGAATTTTAAATGGATGTAACTTGTCAGTGTTCCTAATAATTTCGCGGACACTGATATGAGGATTTTCAACAGCAGCCTCCAGAACTTTCAACCCGTCTTCTGCGGTCAAAACTGGCTTCGTTCTAACTCTCTTTGCTCGTTGAACAGTACCAGTAGACGTAAATCTATCCAACACCTTTGTAAACTCATGTGGATTTGGATACGTTCTGAGAGGATATCTCTCAGAGTACACTCGTGACGCCAACAAACAATTTTTGAAACATTCTCCAAGAATAAACACATGCCAACCATTTCTTGTTGAGTTCCAGGCATTTTCGCAACGGTTATCAGATAACAATAATACTTCTGTCAGTTTATTGTTATTCTTTCCGTTTGCATTGACACTTCTATTGTTTTATCATGGCAGCTGACTTTGAAAAAAGACGTTTTTCGACAAATTGACCTAACAACTTTTTTTTCTTTTTAATTCTGTAATGAAATGTTTTTTTATTTAATAAATGAAAAACTTGGAATTTCGATTATCCAACGATATAATTATTTTATATGGTTCCCATTTGATATTTTAGGAAAAAATGACTATTTGCAAAGTCCAATCAAAAATTATCTTCTTTCCTTAAATCACTTGAAAAAAAATTAGGAGTAGTTAGAAGAGGTCTTAGTCTATCCCTAAATTCGAAACCGAAACGCCGATACAATTTAGTTCCTGATAAAAAAAAAATGTCGAAGTACGGTCTAACTGCGAAGAAAAACCGTTATAACCGCGAAACCGCTAAAGTTAGGAGTATGACGTTATATAAGAAAAAAAAAGTACTCTTTGGGGACTTTCCGAATCAGCCACAAAATATACACTGTTCCATTTAAAAAAACATAGGTTTGATACGCCACTGGAATACGGCACGGCACTGATGACCAAAAATATTTTAGGGAAATGGTGATTGAAGTTATGGACAATCTATCTCTTAGACTTTTTTCGATATATTGTATGATAGAGGAGCTACGGTCCGAGACATCTTAGGTGCTACACCCTGTATATTGCACAACCGAGCAAGTTAAGGGAAAATATTCTAGTTGGATTTACTTTAGTCATGCTTTAGTTGTTTATCAGTCAGTGACGGGAAAACAAGAATGGAAAATAAAGCTCCCCCAACATGTAACTACAGTAAGAGCCATTCTGTAAATTTTGTATCTAATCATAGCATACGCTGTCGTGACTGGTTTGTTGATTCCTTAAAGGTTACAAAGTCAAATAAAGTAGGAAATGAATAGAGACAAAGCGAGGCTGCGGAAAATACATTGTTTCATGAAAATATTTTTTCCAAGTTATGAGTAGGGAGCGGAATCGAGCGAGTTATGACTCATCGCCCATGGGCGCGCTATTGAAATGTTGTAACACTCAGTATAGTGTTATAAGTATTGTAAAACATTTAATAATACAAGTCAGCAGTTTGACTGAATACGGAAGCTTATGACATGCATGCTTGCTATCCTAATATGGTAAAATGTATATAGTAATACGTAGATAGGAATCTAGGTTACCAATATCGCACATTCCTTTATTTTAGTCTATATATATATCTTGTACATATACTCACGGACAATTACAATTACGATTATAATTAGATTTACGCAGTATCAAGTAAATAAAGACATATCGTACAATATGGTGTTATTAATTATATAAACGAACCAACAAAGTATTACATGGTGATCCATGCCAGTTAGTGCATTACAATTTTAGCACTAAGGCTTGAGAAGAAAAGCTTAGGTTGATGGAATTTAAATATTTAAAATGGAATAAGCTTAAATTTAAAATTTTTATCGAAACCATGTTCGAAGTTTATGGAACAAGAAGAATGTAATTTAACAGTGTAATAATATACACAGAAGAAAAAAAAATGGGACAAACTAAATCCACGGCACAAGACCTGACCGAAACGGGGGTTGTAAACTCAAATTTTATAGTACAAGAGCCAGAATATAATATTACCAAGGATATTAAAATTATCTTGTATGTGATGGTGGCAATAATGATTGCATCCTTTCTTCTGAAAGTCTCCAAGATGTATAGAAAAAATATGAAGAAAGCTATACACAGAAACTGGGCATCGTCAAGAATCAACGTAGAAGCATAAATCGTGATAATTTAAAATAGAGACAAAAAAGTAAGTCGTTTTATGTTAAATTTAGTTAAATTGTAATAGCAAACATGCAACTTTGTACTAATATAGTGTTAATTGTAAATTAATGTGAATTTTAAATTTGTAACTTAATTTTAAGTAATTGCTAAGTCTATCTTTACTATTCATGAGTACGTGGGAACAAATTAATTTAAATCTTTTAAAATACAAAGAGGAAATAGTAGGTCAATCCGAACGCGCGATAAAAAAGGAAGTTCCCAAAGGAGAAACTACTAGACAAGAAATTCGAGATGCTCTTATCATATTATTTAATGATACTACTAGATATATAAATACTTTTTGGCATAATTTAGATAACGAACAAAAAATTTCTGTTAAAAATATATTTAATTCAATTAGAGAAAAAGTTGTTAAATCCTTTATTTGCTTAGACGTTGAGTACCTAGTTCCGACTACTTGTTTAGGGAAAATAGATTGTTTGTTGGTAGACGAACGCTTCATTGCAGAGAAAAAACCCGCAAATATGACGACACCAACGGAATTTTTTAATTTAGCAAGCAAAATCGTGCCCTATAAGAAATAAATAATTAAAATAAATTGCAGTCCTTTATAGACGCGTTACATTTTTTAGACGCTAATTCCGAGAATCATGCAAGCAATGCAGTTGCCTACATTAAAACGCGCTTATCCGGTAAAGCTCGAAATATTATTACAACAGAAAATTCGCTGAAAGAAATTATTACTACTTTAAAATCCAAAATTAAAGGTGAAAGCTCGCAAGTATTAGTAAATAAACTACTTAATTGCAAGCAAAATTACAAAGATGCTCAGTTTATTGCACAGAAGTTGAAAAATTAGCACAAAATTTAGAAAATGCGTTTATTAGTGAGGGTGTACCTCATGACGTTGCAAGCAAATATACCGCGGAACATGTCGTTCGATCTTTAAGTAATAATGCTAGTTTAGAAAAAACACGCTTGGTTATGGAAGCAGGTTCCTCTGATACTGTTCAAAATGCCATTACAAAATTTGCCAGTATCAATCTCAGTAATTCTGTCGATACATCGAGTGTTCTGTATTTCAAACAGAACCGCAATTATAAATATTATAATAACAATAGAGGCAGGGCACAAAATTATAACATCAACAATAATTTCCGATCAAATAATAATATGCGTGGTAGAGATAATTATAGAGGTAATTATAGATTCAACTCAAATAATGGGAATAGATCGAACTCTTATAGAAACCGTTTGTACGCAGTCAGAGCCACGGGTGCAAACATTCCGTCGGGAAACGAGCAGGGTCTCCAACAAGTACAGTTGGGGGACAAAATGTAAATGTATTTACTTGCAATTTATCTTTTTCTAATTTCGTAATTTTGCCAACTGAAATGACAGCAACAGAAAATACGTACTTAGTCGACACGGGTGCTGATATATCCATCTTGAAAAGAACTAAAATTTATCCTCAGCAAATGTACCTACCCATTCCCAGTGACATCAGAGGTGTGACAGACGGTGTAATAAAATCTCTAGGAACTACAGAAACTAAAATATTCGTAAATAATCATGCAATCACGCATAAATTTCACATTGTAAATTCAAATTTTCCAATTTCCGCAGACGCAATTTTAGGTAGAGACTTTCTGTCGAAATACAAATGTATTCTTAATTATTCAAATTGGACAATAAACATTAAAATTAATAACGAAAATGTAACCATTCCAATTCACAGTAGTCCAGAAGAACATTCACTAGTTCTTCCTCCTAGATGCGAAGTAATAAGACATCTGAAACATTTAAAACATCTTACCCAGGATTCGGTAGTACTTAACATAGAAGTATATCCTGGTGTTTTCGTAGCTAGTACAATTATTTCTAAAAATTATCCATTAGTTAAAATTATTAACACTACTTGTGAAAATGTTATATTAAAGGATATTTCACTTGACACCATAAATCTGAATGAGTTTAATGTGTACAGCATCGAATCGGAAAGTAACGATAAACATTTAACGTTGATGAAGCAATTAAATACTCATGAAATACCTGAATTTGTTAGAGATGATGTAGTTCAGTTGTGTGACGAATTTTTAGATATTTTTGCTTTGAAAACAGATAAATTGACAGTAAATAATTTCTACAAACAAGAATTAAAACTCGCAGATAATACCCCAGTTTATATAAAAAATTATAGAACACCTAGAGTACACAAAGACGAAATAAATCGTCAAGTTCAAAAAATGCTAGAAGATGGAATTATTGAGCCATCCACTTCTGATTATAATAGCCCCGTTCTTTTAGTTCCAAAAAAATCTAAAAATGAAGAAAAACAATGGCGTCTAGTAATAGATTTCCGTCAAATAAGTAAAAAACTTATTGCGGACAAATTCCCATTGCCACGGATTGATGACATTTTAGATCAACTAGGTAGAGCTAAATGGTTTTCAGTGATTGACTTAGCATCAGGTTTTCACCAAATACCGTCGCGTCGTTTAGTACTGAAACTGGTTCTTTCAGGTATACCACGGTTCCATTTGGTTTGTCAGTGAGTCCTAATAGCTTTTCGCGAATGATGTCATTAGCATTCGCAGGAGTCACGCCCGAAAAAGCATTTCTTTATATAGATGATCTAATAGTAGTAGGCTGCTCTGAGAAGCATCATCTTAAGAATTTAGAAAAGGTATTCGAAACATGTAGGAAATTTAACTTAAAATTAAACCCCGAAAAATGTACATTCTTCAAAAAAGAAGTCACATACCTTGGGCACAAAATTACAAGTAAAGGGATCTTACCGGATGAATCAAAGTATGATATTATAGACAAATACCCCGTCCCCCAAAACGCGGATCAAGTAAAACGCTTCGTCGCTTTCACCAATTATTATCGCAGATTTATACCGAATTTTGCTGAAATTACTGCCCCTTTAAATAAGTTAACTAGAAAACATGCAACTTTTGTTTGGACAAGCGAATGTCAACATTAGTTCGAGAAGTTAAAAAGTAGTTTAATTTCCCCTCAGATATTGCAATACCCAGACTTTTCAAAACCATTCATTATAACGAGTGACGCATCTGGTGATGCATGCGGTGCTATACTCGCACAAAAATTCAATGGCGTTGAATTGCCAATTGCTTACGCTTCACGTTCTTTCACTAAAAGCGAAAAAAACAAACCCACCATTTTTAAAGAACTATTAGCAGTACATTGGACTATAAAATATTTCCATTGTTACGTTTACGGTACCAAATTTTTGGTAAAAACAGATCACCGACCATTAGTACATTTATTCTCCATGAAAGACCCAACTTCAAAACTCACTAGAATGCGTTTAGATTTAGAAGAATACAATTTCGAAATTCAATACGTTAGAGGTCAAGACAATGTATGTGCAGATGCTCTTTCTAGAATAACAATTGATACACTTAAAGACATTACAAAGAATGTAAATCACGTGCTTGCA
Organism: Amphimallon solstitiale; assembly: GCA_963170755.1. Taxonomy (NCBI): domain Eukaryota; kingdom Metazoa; phylum Arthropoda; class Insecta; order Coleoptera; family Scarabaeidae; genus Amphimallon; species Amphimallon solstitiale. The sequence goes on from OY720677.1 coordinate 33,556,890, forward strand.
ACTACCCGATCAATGTCAAAAATATCATGTAAACAACGCGAATTACCAATGATACAGTCGCAAACAAAACCAAAGGTCTATGAAGCATTAGACAATTATGAAACTTTAAAATTGCCCATATTACAATTCAAAATATTATCTACATCACTTAGACTGATGATTAGGTATAAAAGAAAATTGAACGTTCAAAAAACATATCCAATCAATAACGGTACTATTGCATTAGAGCAAATACTACCTAAGCTAGAATCTATAGCTGATGATTGTAAGTTTAATGAATTAAGACTAAGCTTAGCCGACGATATTTTTAAACAGTATACTGTAAATGAATTTAAAGAATTAGGGCACAAATATCTTAATAAACTTACCATTCTACTTTGCAGTGAAAAAAAAAAGTGATCACTAATAAAAATGAAAAACTGCAATTAATACAAAAATTCCACAATAACCCTTTCCTAGAAGGTCATTGCGGTCAAAAACGGACTCTTAAAAAACTTAGAGCTTCTTTTAGATGGAAAAATATGTCATGTGATATTTCTAATTTCACTAAAAACTGTCACAAATGTCAGATAAATAAGACTAAGATTAAACCCCCCGAACCATTAATAATTACTCCCACTCCCCAAAAACCCTTTGATATCGTTTCTATCGATACAATTGGCAAACTACCCAGATCGGTTGAAGGTTACGAATACGCTGTAACAATACAATGCGAACTAACTAAATATATAGTAATAATTCCTATTTATTTATTTATTTATCGTATGGCTATTAGACACATTAAAGTACAGTACAACATAAAATATATACACATAAAGTATGAGACACAATTTAAAAGGCTACAAACGAACATCTAATTTATTTATATATACTATCGACTCTGGGGTCGCTACCATGAAATCCTCAGGTCTTCCACTGTATGATCGTATGGTACATTCTTCTATGATATGTCTGATGGTTTGAGTTTCTCCGCAATCGCAGAGGGGAGACGGTTGCTTGCCCCATTTGTGTAGAGAGTATGCACATCTGCCATGTTGTAAGGCTAGTTCGCGTCCGTAGTAGAATACTACACGTGCACTCTGGATAACGCTAAATGAACTAGCAATACTGGCGGTCAGATAATCTTAGGATCTCCTGACCATAAGACACATTTCACATTTCACGTTTTACATTCTGCATTACCTCTAAGAGCCAGATATGCTACCAGACAGAGCTAACGGCCCTTCTCAGGACCGGTTGACTAGAAAACTCGGACCATCTGTCCGAATTTGTCACCTAAATATAGAAAGTATAAGTTACTCAAAAAGCCAGTATCTATCAAAACTCCTAAAAAATAATTCCTATACAAAATAAGGAAGCAAATACTGTTGCAGATTGCATAGTCAAAAATTTCATTCTTATATACGGACCCATGAAGGAAGTACGAACAGATATGGGCACCGAATATAAGAACGAAGTATTCAAAAATATAGCAAAATTGTTAAGAATCGAACATAAAACTTCAACCGCATATCACAGCCAGTCGGATAGGTGGATGTGAAAGAAACCACCGAGTCTTAAACGAATATCTACGTATGTACATAAATGATACAAAATCTGATTGGCCAACATGGAGTCAATATTACGCATTTTGTTATAATACTACCTCAAATACTTATCATAATTACACACCATTCGAATTAGTGTTCGGTAGAAAATCAAACATTCCTGAGTCGTTACTAGGCACACAAATTGATCCCCTGTATCACATTGATGCATATGAGCAAGAATTCAGATATAGAATGCAACTCGCACAGCGAAGGGAGAGAGCAACTCGAAAAATCAAAATTTGATCGTAAAAACTATTTAGATAGTAAAGCTAGTAAAATTGATTTGAAACCAGGTGATCTACTTACAGTAACTAACGAGGCTCGACACAAATTCGATTCTTGGTACAATGGTCCTTTTGAAATTGTCAATACTCACGAGGCAAATTGTAGAATTAAGGATAATAAAGGTAGACTTTCCACAGTACACAAAAATCATGTATGCAAATATAATAATCAAGATTGTAAATAATAACTAAATATAAGATAAAATAAATGCAATGTTTTAGTATTACTTAGATATAAGATTTTATTGTTAGTTAAATAAGTTTAAAATAAGCAGTAAGGAATAACAGGTGTGCATGTCTTACCTGAAAATCATATTTAATTACTTTTGAAAATAGAACACCCAGGTTCCTGTTAATGCCTCTTGCAAGTGGCCATAGCAAGGGTCATTCTCCTAAAAATGGGTGGTGTAACACTCAGTATTGTGTTATAAGTATTGTAAAACATTTAATAATACAAGTCAGCAGTTTGACTGAATGCGGAAGCTTATGACATGCATGCTTGCTATCCTAATATGGTAAAATGTATATAGTAATACGTAGATAGGAATCTAGGTTACCAATATCGCACATTCCTTTATTTTAGTCTATATATATATATCTTGTACATATACTCACGGACAATTACAATTACGATTATAATTAGATTTACGCAGTATCAAGTAAATAAAGACATATCGAACAATATGGTGTTATTAATTATATAAACGAACCAACAAAGTATTACAATGTTGTATTTTTAAAGAGGTTTTAATTTTATTTATATAATTGAATAACAAGTGGCTGGTGATTATAAAATACAAAATACCCTACTATTTGTTCATTTTCTCTTCTGTAAGCCTTGTTCTCTTTGAATTAAGTACATCCTTGTAGATAGAAAACGTCTTTTCAACATCGCAACTGGTTATATTTACGTAATGGAAATATTCTTTTATTTCAGCGTATTTAGCATACACAATTGCCGCAATGTTATTAAACCTGGATTTCTATTAAAAACTGCGTCTAAGTCACTTGGAATTATTAATAGCCACAACTAATGTGGTTAATCCATTTTTACTTTCTTATACGTAGTATAAGGAAGTAATGTGAAATTTTCGACTTCGAGATTTTTGCAGATGTCCACGTTTTGAAGTCCCCTGATACCGAAAAAGATGTTTTTAAAAAATGTCTGTGTGTCTCTATGTGACCACGATAACCGCTGTAGATATCAATTCCAAATTTTGTATTTACGTGTCTAATCTCCCTCTTGAGATCTGAGTAGTTCGGTAGACCGGAAGTAGCAGTTTACTTCAGTGAAAAAATTAAATTTTGCCAATATTTCGTCAACTACTAAATTTAAACAAATTTATAAAGAATTCATATGTACTTGAAATTAAAATTGAGAACAATTTTATTTAAAAAGTTTTTCGAAGCTGCTCCCGGAAGTAGGTCTTTTACTCCTATCGAAAATCAGTTTTTTGCGAATATTTCGCATGTCATGCTTTTTAGACAGGTACGTTACGGGTATAAAAGTATTTAAAACGTAATTTTCAATATCTTTTGCATAAAAAGAATTTCAAAATTCAGACCGGAATTACCACTTTTACTGTTATCGAATAGCGATTTTTTGCCGTCGTAAATTATGCATTCTATATGTATTTATCAAGAATACAAAAGCATTTAGTGCTAGATTTGCAATATTTTTTGAATATATGAAATTTCAAAATTCGGACCGGAAGTAACACTTTTACTCTTAGGGAGTAGTTCTTTTTTCGAATATCTTGCTAAGTATGCATTCTATAGCGATTTATTAAGAGAACAGAAGTACTTAGAATAGGATTTTGAATAATTTTTGTGTAAAAAAAATATAGTATAGTTTGAAAAGCTCATATGTATAAGAAAGTCGTGTGGTGGCCACACCTCATTTTTTAATTTGAGATTCGATTTTCAAAATATGTCATTAGTTTATGCAAATTTCTAAAGTGTTCCTGAAGGAATAACAACTGATTTTTTTAATTTGGGATTTGTGTTAGTTCCTTGCACTCAGAAATACTTCGAGCATCGTCATTTAAACATGTACCGAAATTTTGTAAACTATCGAAATTCTCTGCATGAAAACTATTTCTGTGTATGTTTTAGCAAAGCTAAGTGACGATATATTACAGACTTTGCAATAAATTTCGGAATCACTGACAATTAATTTTTATCTCAGAAAAAGTAACATAAACAACGTTCTAGATCTAAATAAATGATAACTAAAAATGTACGCGTATGTTATTGAAACATACATATTATATTGCGAAATATAAGGTAAATACCGGGTGGTGCAATAGTGTGTCGGCGGAGCTTAGTGTGAAAACTAATAACGCTGCAGCAATGAGACTTCACGTACGTATGTAGTATGCGACTGTGCATTTTCTAATTTTATTTACAAATATACAGGGTGTTCCAAATTTTCGCAACCACATTCAACTTTTTTATTTTAAATACATTGCTATACTTTCTAGATATTATAATGATAGCCATTCAAATTATCTTTGCAATGATATATGGATATGTGCACTTCAGACTGTTCGTTTTGATATTATTGATAATATTGTTAAAATCTTGACAGTTGCAGCATCTAACATTTTAAGCTGTAGTCTGTAAATGGGTAGAATGCCTCACGTAACTCTTGTGTCTCTAATTTATGGACTAACACGTTATTTGTTTTGAGGTTGAACAAAGTGAATAAATATACAGGGTGTTAAATATGTCGTGTCTAAGTTATCGATTTTTATTGGTTATTTTTTCGTTTTTTTTAAATCTAACCTATAATATTTTTATAAGTCAGCATATTCCTTGTAAAATCGCCTTTAAAATGGTACCAATAACATAGTACTTATGTCTAGTATTTTCAAAGTTATAACCCTTTAATGGGATATACTCATGTTTATAACATGCAAAATGCGGGGCATCTAATAGTTGGTTGGCCATGAAAATAAAACAAAGTAATTTTAACAAACACCTGTCTTTTAAATGCTTTATCATTAGTTTTAGAAATACATTTTGAAAATTTTCGATAATAAAACAATCTTAATTTAAAATGTGTTCAAATATATTTCCATTCTGCTCTGCACATGCTCTCAACCGTCTCTGTATCGACAGACTTACATTCTCAGCTAAGTTATTCTCACTTAATTGAAGAAAAGCGTTTCTTATTCGTTGCTGCATGTTCTCTGCCGTTGTAGGAGGTGTTGCGTAAACAATGTTTTTTACAGTTGGCCACAGAAAGAAATCACAAGGTGTGAGATCTGGTGATCGTGGTGGCCAGCTTATCAAACTTCCTCTCCCAATCCACTTATTGGTGAATACCCTATCTAAATGTGCTCTTGCAGCAGCACCATAATGTGCTGGTGCACCATCATGTTGGTACCACAATCTCCTGATGACGTTATCTGGGAGGCCTTCTAATAGCAATGGTAAATTATTTTGTAGGAAATTTGTGTAGATTGCACAATTTAAAGTATTATCAAAAAAGAATGGACCAATAATAGTGTTTCCTATGATGCCTCCCCATGTGTTAACACTCCATTTTTGTTGATATAAAATGGGCTGAACAAAATGTGGGTATGTAGTGTCATAATAATGGGTATTTTTTCTGTTTGTGGTTCCACAATTAGCAAATGTTGCTTCATCTGTGAAAGGCACATGATCTAGAAAAGTTATATCGTGTCGTAATTGTAAAAGTAGCCATTCACAGTACACTAGTCTCCTTTCAAAGTCCGTTTGTAATAAGCCTTGATGATTTTGAATTTTGTAAGGGTGAAACTTATGTTTTTTTAAAATCCTTTTTACAGCAGTGACTTCTATCCCGTGTTGTTTCGAAATTATCCTTGTAGATACGTGCGGATTTTCCACAATGGACTGGACGACTATCACTTCATTATCTTCTGTAATCATAGTCTTACTTCTTTCATGTTCGACGTAATTCACTGGACCCGTTCGAAGAAACCTTATTAACAAATTTTCAAACGTTTTACTATCCGGTGCTCTTCGGTCGGGATATTCCATCGCATATGTTCTTGATGCTAAAAATGGATTTCTGTTGCTAGCGCCAAGAGCAAATACCATGTCTATGAGCTCCTCTTTCGAAAAATTCATTTTAAAGCAAAAACAACAATAAACTATTATGGTATCTAAATGAGAAATAATGTCAATAAAGCGATATAACTGATAACAAGGTAAATACAACACGTAACAACTACTAACAAACAAACGGAAATTAATAATTCACTAGCCGAACTTAATTTATAACAACAAAACGCAATTACAGAAAAGAGAAAATACAGAAAACGACTTTTTATGGACTTTTGAAGTAGAGATTTGACGTTTGGTTGTACAGCCATTTTTTTTTTAAACCAAGGCCAACCAACTATTAGATGCCCCACATATTGCATATTATAAACATGAGTATATCCCATTAAAGGGTTATAACTTTGAAAATACTAGAAATAAGTACTATGTTATTGGTACCATTTTAAAGGCGATTTTACAAGGAATATGCTGACTTATAAAAATATTATAGGTTAGATTTAAAAAAAACGAGAAAATAACCAATAAAGATCGATAACTTAGACACGACATATTTAACACCCTGTATATTTCTTCACTTTGTTCAACCTCAAAACAAATAACGTGTTAGTCCATAAATTAGAGACACAAGAGTTACGTGAGGCATTCTACCCATTTACAGACTACAGCTTAAAATGTTAGATGCTGCAACTGTCAAGATTTTAACAATATTATCAATAAAATCAAAACGAACAGTCTGAAGTGCACATATCCATATATCATTGCAAAGATAATTTGAATGGCTATCATTATAATATCTAGAAAGTATAGCAATGTATTTAAAATAAAAAAGTTGAATGTGGTTGCGAAAATTTGGAACACCCTGTATATTTGTAAATAAAATTAGAAAATGCACAGTCGCATACTACATACGTACGTAAAGTCTCATTGCTGCAGCGTTATTAGTTTTCACACTAAGCTCCGCCGACACACTATTGCACCACCCGGTATAATAAATTTTAAAAACTCGTCACCCTTGTACCTACGCCGATGAAGAAAGAATTTTATTCATAAAATTCCTTATTTTATGGCAGTTCTTTCTCTGATTCTCGGGCGTAAATAGATGTTGCAGTTCGCCCTATGAATTAGTGCTATTCAGATATAATGTAAACAACACGCAGTTGTTTACATTATTTCTTTTCACGGTTGTGGCTCCGTGGTAGTTTAGCTCGCTCGATTCCGCTCTCTAGTTATGAGACTATAGAACAATTCAACAGTTAATCCTCTTCTTAATGTGCTGATGAAAATAACACTTGTACATACCTTTTCCTGATTGTGCACGTCTTTTTTATACTCGGGGCGTTTTGCTTAAGTATATTCGGGGCATTTTTTCCATTAGTTAGTATATACCTTTTCAGTGGCAATTAAAGCCTTACCGCAAGTGACATCAATATAATGCAAATAATGTCGTACCATTGAAATGAATAATTTAAATTCAATATAACAAATGCCGAAATGTCTATCGGTTGTTACTTGGACACACACACAAACAAAATAAATTATGCTGTCAATCAAGTATTGTGATGACGAATATTTTCGACATCGAGATTTTTGCAGATGTCCACGTTTTGAAGTCCCCTGATACCAAAAAAGTAGTTTAAAAAAATGTCTGTACTGTGTATCTGTCAGTGTGTGCGCGCGCGCGCGCACGCGCTCCTGTGTGTGTGAGATATAACAAAAATGAGGTGTGGCCACCACACGACTTTCTTATACTGATGAGCATTTCAAATTATAGAATTTTAAGAATTTTTTTATACAAAAATTATTAGTATTAGTACTTCGATTTTCTTAATAAATCGCTATAGAATGCATACTTCGCAAGATATTCGAAAAAAGTGCTGCTCCCTAAGAGTACAAGTGTTGCTTCCGGTCTCAATTTTAAAATTTCATAAATACAAAAAATATTGCAAATCTCGCTCTAAACACTTTTGTACTCTTGATAAATATATATAGAATGCATAATTTACGACATATTTGCAAAAAATCGCTGTTCGGTAAGAGTAAAAGTGGCACTTCCGGTCCGAACTTTAAAATTTCTTTAATAGAAAAGGTGTTGAAAATTAAGTTGTAAATACTTTTATACCCGTAACGTATCTGTCTAAAAAGCATGACTTGCGAAATATGCGCAAAAAACTGATTTCTGATAGGAATTTCGAAACACTTTTTAAATAAAATTGTTTTCAATTTTAATTTTAAGTATATAAGAATTCTTTTTATTTGGAATTGATATCTACAGCGGTTTGACCGCTATCGTGGTCACAGACAGACAGACAGAGAGAGAGAGAGAGAGAGAGGGGGGGGAGGGGGGGAGAATGTTTTAAAACCACTTTTTTGGTATCAGGGGACTTCAAAAGATGGACATTGCAAAAATCTCTAGGTCGAAAATTTTTCTTCATCACAATAAAAAATTTTCGAACTAGAGACACTACGTTTAACACTCTTCTGTTTTTTCCACATGTTTCTACTGAACTTATTTGCCGAAACACGTATATAGATTTTTTTTTTTTTGTGGTTAGGGATTTTTCCTTTTGCGATTTGTTTCAGATTTTGAGCCACTGTCATCGCCCATTATTGGATACCTCTTAAGATCTGATTAGATTTTCAGTAAAATCGGTAGACCGGAAGTAGTAGTTTACTTCAGCAAAAAAATCGAATTTTGCCAATATTTCAACTACTAAGTGTAAACGAAATTTATATAGAATTCAAAAGTAATCAAAATTAAATTTGAGAAGAAGTCATGCTTTCTAGGCAAGTACGTTACGAGCATAAAAGTATTAAGAAGTTAATTTTCAATACCTTTCGTCTAAAAAAAAATTCAAAATTTGAACAGGACGTAACACTTTTACTCTTATCGATTAGCTATTTTTTGTAAATATGTCGTAATTTATATACGGGGTGAGTCAATTCCGCGGGGAGGGCAGACTGTGACTTTATGAGAAAATATATTTCGAAATGACTTTCTTGCTAAAGATAACCACTCATTAGGAGCACGTTTTAAAATTATTTTGCATTATACAGGTTGTTCCATTATTTGGTGACTGACCATAGTTATAGTTTTTTTAAATGGATCATTCTATATATTATTACATTTTTGTATTTCCCGTATAATTCTTAGTGAAAAAGTTGTAAGATAGTTAGACCTAAAGTTTCAGGTTTTCGACTTATTACCATTTTTCTGAACAATTAAAAGTTTTTATAAAATTATATCTCTTGAAAACTACGTATTACATGGACACAGTTTTTGGCAGTGTTGTTCAGAATGAAAGGTCCTAATACGAACATTTTATTTTTTTGTAATTACTAATTGAATTTGCTTTAAAATCAAATAAATATCATCCATAATGAATACATTTAAATATTGAGTTACGCACCAATCATTTTAGAGCTAGAATAGTGTTCTGCCAATGGGCAATAATTAAAATGTATGCCCAGGCAATTCCTTTTGATAGTGTGTTATTTGCTGATTTCCATAGTAACAAAATAGTTAACAAAGGAAATTTTCATTACTGTTCAAATGAAAACCCTTACTTCTCCAATAAATAGATCATCAGCATAACTGGGGGCATAAATCTATGGGGAGCCATGCTTGGTGATTGGATGATAGACCCGCATTTATTTTAAGGTAGTATTAACGGATAAGCTTATAAGTAATTTCTATCAAGCAGTAGAGTGGAATTTTTGGAAGAAGTTCCGCTAAATTTACGAAGAGATGTAGATACACCAAGACGGCAAATCCCCACATTCTGTGCTACAGACACGAAATATTTTAATGAAATGTTCCCAGCGAAGTGGCTAGCCCGTAGAGATTCTATTGACTGGCTTGCTGGGTTTTCAGACATCACAAAATTATTTTATTTTTATCGGGTTCCGCAAAAGAGCAAATATACAGTACACCTGTAACCACAAAAGAAATATATGGTATTCGATACCTTATTAATGTCGTTTTATTATTTCGGAAGCATGTTGAAAAACATTTAAAAGTGAATTTGAACACTTTTAATTTTGACCAATTTTAATGTTCATATTAATTGTTATTTCATAATTTCTGTTCCACTAATTACTCATCCATGCACGTAACAGTTCCTATTTCTACACCTACTAAAATCAAGTTATTAATTTGTTTGGCAATAAAATTTGTTTGTTGTGCCATATTCTACATATTCTTTGAATTATATTGCTGTATTAAGATATATCCAATTTTTTTATCATTAGCTCAATACATACAAAAATCGTATCTCTAAGTTCATTTTTAGAAAAAGTCATTATAAAATCATGCTTGTCAATTGTTAATTTCGCGGCAAAAATCATGGCTCACTATACCGTATTCAAATAAAAAAATAAAGTTGGGAAAATTTTTTCAAAACACCACAATAGCTCAGTAATGGTCACTTTTAAAATAATAATGTCTTACATGATGAACAAGGTATTCTATTTGAGAAAAAATAGTTTTGGACAAAAATATGTTAAGTAACTATAATCCAGTTTTCTGCAAATTCTATTAGAAATTGCAAAAAACTTAAATATGTTTTTGTTTATCTAGTAGGCCGTTTTCAAGAAACATAATTTTTCAGAAAAATGGTAATAAGTCGAAAACCTTAAGCTTTAAAATCATGCTTGTCAATTGTTAATTTCGCGGCAAAAATCATGGCTCACTATACCGTATTCAAATAAAAAAATAAAGTTGGGAAATTTTTTTCAAAACACCACAATAGCTCAGTAATGGTCACTTTTAAAATAATAACGTCTTACATGATGAACAAGGTATTCTATTTGAGAAAAAACAGTTTTGGACAAAAATATGTTAAGTAACTATAATCCAGTTTTCTGCAAATTCTATTAGAAATTGCAAAAAAATAAAATATGTTTCTGTTTATCTAGTAGGTCGTTTTCGAGAAACATCATTTTTCAGAAAAATGGTAATAAGTCGAAAACCTTAAGCTTTAGTCCTATACTATCTTATAACTTTTTCACTAAGAATTATACGGGGAATACAAAAATGTATTAATATATACGGTGTTGCGTTTAAAAAACTATAACTATGGTCAGCCACCAAGTTATGGAACACTCTGTATAATACAATATAAAATTAATACGTGCTTTCAATGAGTGGCTATTTTAGTAAGAAAACCGTTTTTAAATATCTTTTCTCGAAAAATCGCAATCTGTCTCCCCCGTGGAGATGATTCACCCTGTATATTTATTAATAGTACAAAAGTATTTAGGGCCGGATTTGGAATATTTTTTGTATAAAAAATTCTTAAAATTTGGTTTTAAAGTATCACATTTTCTCACAGGTTTATTTTTCAAAGACGATAAAAGTATTTAATACAATTTAGCACATCTTTTCTATAATTTGAAACACTCGTATGTATAATAAAGTCGTGTGGTGGCCACACCTCATTATTTACTTTATGGTAAATTAGGGGGATAGTCTTCGACTTGTGTGGCCTTGTTAAAAAAATATTAAGTCTATCGAATAATGATTTATTGTTTAAGGCTATACAAATATCTTATATGGGTCTAAATGAAAGTTTTCATTACGCAGATAAATATAGAGATTCCTTATTTAGAATTTTATAGATATATCAAAAGTTCAACGAGTTAGGTGTAATTTTTAACGATCAGTTGCAACCAAATAATTCTCCCCTAACGAATTTGAGATTGTAAATTTTGTTCACCCACTCATACTAGTGTTACATTTATGTCACTAAAAATATATTCTTTAAACTTACCTGATATGTCTGGTAGGTGTGCTTGTTCCGTTACCCATTTTTGTAATGATTGAATATCCTCTTTCTTTAATTCTTCATTCTTATTGTATTCATTTTCCACATCTGCAAAGTTGGCCATTTTTGCTGAAATTAAAGAAATAATATATAATTTCAGGCTAACTATAAAATTGCGACACTCTCATAACCAGTCTGTTTACCGTTCGCTGTATTTAGTCTCGATTAAATCCAGTTTCTCTTTTACAAATCTTGATTCTAATCAATAGCTGTTTATTACTCTTGAATATTTGTATATAGGATGAACAAATTTCCATGTTTTAAAGAGATTTTGATAACTAGCAAAATTGACCTCTTAACCTTGGCCACTTTGTTCCAAAAAACATTCAGTGATGAAAACGAAAATTCAATATTGCCCTTCGCAATTGAGTATTCGCAAACGTCGATTTTTTCAGTTTTTGTCTCACAGCTATATCTTCTTTATTTGATAAAATAGTGGAAAATAATTTGTTCTTCAGGAACTTTTACTTTCTTATACGCAGTATAAGGAAGTATTGTGATGATACCAGAAAAGCACAGAAAAGTGTTTTTTAATAAATGTCTCACTCTCTCTCTGTGTCAGTGACTGTGTGTCTGTGTGTTTGTCTCTCTCTCTGTGTGTGTGCGTGTGCGCAATTTTGTTTAAAAGTTTTTCGAAATTCCAAGCGGAAGTAGCCCTCGTATTCTGAACGTACGATACGATATTCAAATTCGAAACGCGAGCGAAGTAGAGATGGGCAAGTTAGGTGAGTACTAGTACTTTTCAATGTGACTAGACAGGCTACTGTTTTGTCTTGCTCATCTCTACCACGCTCGCCTTTCGAATTTGAATATCATATCGTATGTTCAGAATCGGGGGGCATGTCTTTTACTCTTATCGAAAATGAGTTTTATTTCAATATTTCGCAAATCATGCTTTTTAGACAGGTGCGTTACGAGTATAAAAGTATCTAGAACCTAATTTTCAATACTTACTGTATAAAAAAAATTCAAAATTCGGACCGGAAGTAACACTTTTACTCTTATCGAGATTTTTTGCTAATATGTCGTAAATCATGAATTGTATATATATTTATCAAGAGTATAAAAGTATAAAAGCATTTAGAGCTGAATTAGGAATATTTTTTGTATAAATGAAATTTCAAAATTCGGACTGGAAGTAACATTTTACTCTTAGCGAGTAGCACTTTCTTGAATATTTCGCAAAGTACATTCTGTTGATTTATTAAGAAAATAGAATTACTTATAATAAGATTCTAAATAATTTTTATATAAAGAAATTCTTAAAATATTGCTTATTTTTATGAGACTACAAAACTATTTAAAACATTTTAGAACAATTTAAACTTTATATTTACGAGTACAGTCTTCCTCTTGAGATTTGGTTAGATTTTTAGTAAAATTGGTAGACCGGAAGTAGTAGTTTACTGCAGTGAAAAAATAGAATTTTTACCAATATTTCGTCAACCGCTATCAAGCACTAAGTTTAAACGCACACACAGAGAGAGACACGGACACACAGACATTTTTCGAAAACAACTTTTTCAGTATCAGTGGACTTCAAAACGTGGGCATCTGCAAAAATCTCGAGGTCAAAAATTTTCATCATCCGCTTTCTTGTAGTCGTAAAGACATATACAATTATGTAAAAATCACATGTTTAATAGTATATTATGTTGTATATCAGCGGTTCTCAAACTTTTTTGAACGCGGAGCCCAAATAGGGTCGTATCTAAGATCACGGAGCCCCTAGTACAGTATCAAAAACAAATAAGTTTCAAATGATGGTAAAGAAAACTAATAAGATAAATATGTAAATTTGTATTGATTATGATTATGTTATAATAATGTTTTTGTAACAAATTAATGTGATGCGTGATATTGTGCTTTATTTGCACAGATTTTTTTGATATCTGGCTTTATTGAGGAAAGCTGTAGCCTCATATCTGGCTCGGCATCCAAGCGGTTACGATATTTGGTTTTGGTGGAAACATATGACGAAAATCCAGTTTCACAAAGATATGTGCTCACGAATGGCAACAGAATGGAAATAGCTTTTTTTGAAAGCTGTGGATACTCCTGCTTCAGGCTGCACCAAAATTCTGCTACGGGCTGTTTTTCAAACGTCAATTTTAGTGAAGAATCCGACACTAATTCTATGAGTATTTCGTACTCCTGCGAGGATAAACTTCGAGGCTTTTCATTGATGACAAATGGATTTTTAACCCAAGAATTCTTTTCCAGATTACTATTCCATTCATTCGGAAAGTACTGTGCCACCGAAGCACACATGTTTCTCAGATGGTTAACAATGTCGTTAACCATTTCTTGCGGTAATTCTTTTGTACTCGTGTCTTCACAAATCTCTTCTAACGTTGGAAAACATTCAAACTCTCCAATTTCTACTCTACTTAGCCAAAATTCCATCTTCCTCTTAAATGACTTGATTTTATCATTCGCTGTAAACACAGTAATCTGTTTCCCTTGAAGTGAGAGATTGACTTCGTTAAGTTTGGAAAATATATCTGTCAAATAGGCAAGTCGAAACAACCAATTTTTATTGGTTAATTGATTTTGTAAATGAAAAGGATGTTCCAGGAGGAAAGCGTGCACTTCAGCTCGCAACTCGAATAACCGCAGTAGTATTTTGCCTCGAGATAACCATCGAACTTCAGTATGAAGTAGTAAAGATGTATGGCTACTTCCCATATCATCGCACAAGATCTTAAATAGTCGCATATTTAGCGGTCGAGACTTAATAAAGTTTATTATATTTACAGACTCGTCAAGAACAGTTTTCAAGTGAAGTGGCATATTTTTCACTGCTAATGCCTGACGGTGGATTATACAGTGACTACTGCTGCAATTTTTGGCTATAGCTTTGATCCTTGAAACGGCACCTGCAGTTTTTCCAACCATAGCTTTTGCTCCATCAGTGCAAACATCAATGCAGTTGTCCCAAGAAAGATCATTTTCAATAAAGTACTTATTTACCAAGTTAAAAATTTCAGCCCCAGTAGTATTACTTTCTAACGCCTTACAGATTAATAAATCCTCTTGTATGGAATGCTCGAACTGATATCGTACAAATACAAGCAATACTGCTAGCCCTGCGACATCAGTGGATTCGTCCATTTGTAGTGCAAAATCACAACTTTTGAGGCGAAAAGATAACTCGGTTTTTATGGATCCTGACAAGTCTTTTATACGGCGAGCTACTGTATCATTCGAAACTGGTATCTTTAATAGTGTGTTTGAAGCTTTTTCATCCAGCATACATTTTACCATTTCAACTGCACACGGTTTTATAAGATTCTCTGCTATTGTATAGGCTTCACCAGCCATTGCAATTTTGTAAGAAACAATGTAGGATGCCTCAGTTGCATTTTCATTATCGGTATGCGATGCGTGATGCATAAACATTTTTGATTTTGACAGCTGTTCACGCTTTCGCGAAAAAAAGCTTGCATTCTTATTCTTGTATTCTGCATGCAACGATTGGAAATGGCGAAGCAGTTTAGCAGGAAACATAGAGCTGTTCGGTAAAACTTTGTTACACAAAACACATTGAGGACAATTATTGTCGGCTTCCATAAATCCAAAAGCTATATAATTTTCATCATATCGCCTTGTTTTTTGCATTGCACGAGATTTGTTTAAAGCGGAATGACGTTCTTTGGTAATATTACTTTCAGGACTATCTGGCTTTTCGATTTCGTATGACACTGAAAAAAAAAGAACACAAAATGATGAGTAACAAAAATTAATAAATTATTTCATACTTTAATAAGTATAAAAATAAATACAAAATAGTACCTGCATTAGAAGGTCCAGGCATTGGTTGTTCTGTTGCTTCTGAAATCATCGTACGCTGTTTTTTGCATGTTCCTGTCTGTAGCCAACGGTCCATTGCAGATAATTTGCACACAACTTTTGAGAAACAAGAAAAATTTAGGACACAATCTGCACTACGATACAACACAACTCGTTTCACTCAAACAAGTAATGACTTGTCGATTCGAGGGTGCTACGGCGCCACACAGGAATTAGAAAGCGGGTGGAAATGCGGGTGGGCGTGCGTGCGCATGATGAGTGGCGGCTGCGGAGCCCCTTCGCATCTTCTGCGGAGCCCAGGGGCTCCGCGGAGCACACTTTGAGAAACGCTGTTGTATATAATTATAAAACAAAATTCTTGTTTTGACTGTCCAGTTAAGTTAACTTAAGTCTGATGCTTTGAGTAAACAATAAGTACAATGAAAAATAAATCGTTGAAAATACAGAAATGTCTTAAATTTTTATCTACATTTTCAAAAATAGTAAAATATCTCGAAAATACGTTGAGTTAGGTATAGGGAATATAACAGTTTATTTAGCCTATAGTATCAAATCGCAAATGTGGCATAATATATAAGGTGTTCCATTAAAATTTTCATAACTTTCCTGCTCAATATTTTGTTGAATCACTCTGTATATATTAAAATTATTTTAAAACGTGCCCCTAATGAATCCACACAAGATAAAAAATGAGGTGTGGCCACCACACAACTCTCTTATACGTATGAGCGTTTCAAATTATAGAATTTTAAAAAATTATACAAAAATTATTCAAAATCCCATTTTAAGTAGGTACTTCTATTATCTTAATAAATCTCTATAACAAGCATACCTTGCACGATATTCGAAAAAAAGTGCTACTCTCTAAGAGTAAAAGTGTTACTTCCGGTCCGAATTTTGAAATTTCATGTATACAAAAAATATTGCAAATCCAGCTCTAAATACTTTTGTACTCTTGATAGATATATATACAGGGATGAGTCATCTAAGCGGGTAAGGCCGATTATGCCTTTATGAGTAAAGATATTTCGAAGCGGTTTTTCCTTATGATAGCTGTTCATTAGGAGCACATTTTAAAAATATTTTGTATTATATAGAGTGTTCCATAACTTGGTGGCTAACCATAGTTATAGTTTTTTAAATAGAACAGCCTATATATTATTGCATTTTTGAATTTCCCGTATAATTTTTAGTCAAAAAGTTATAAGATAGTATAGGCCTAAAGTGTAAAGTTTTTGACTTATTCCCATATTTCTGAAAAATTCAGTGTTTGTATAAAATTATATTTCTCGAAAACGACGTATTAGATGGACAAAATCTTTTGCAGTATTGTTTACAATAAGAGGTCCTAATAGAAGCATGTTTTATTTTTTTACAGTTACTAACTGCATGTGCAGGAAATTGGATTAAAATTAGTTTTTGTATAAAAGTCAATTTTCTTAAATGGAACATCCTGTATATCAGTTCATTTTTGAATTGTTTATTAAATTTCAGGTCAGAAACATGTAAGACGTTAATACTTTAAAAGTGACTATTACAGCGTTATTGTCGTTTTTTGATATGCTTTTGTTAGTTTTTGCAAAAAAGTAAATTTTTTCAAATGGAACACCCCTGTATATTATTTCATTTTTGAATTTCTTATTAAATTTCACATCAAAAACATGTAAGACGTTAATACTTTAAAAGTGACTATTGCTGTGCTATTGTCTCTTTTTGATATAATTTTGTCAGTACCTACTATACTATATTAATTAAACTACAAAACTGACAAAATTATATTAAAAAGAGACAATAGCTCAGTAATAGTCACTTTTAAAGTATTAACGTCTTACATGTTTTCGATGTGAAATTTAATAAGAAATTCAAAAATGGAATAATATACAGGGTGTTCCATTCAAAAAATTTGACTTTTTTGCAAAAACTAACAAAAGCATATCAAAAAACGACAGTAGCTTAGTAATAGTCACATTTAAAGTATTAACTTCTTACATGTTTTTGATACGAAATTTAATAAACAATTCAAAAATGAACTGATATACACGCTGTGCCATTTAAAAAAATTGACTTTTATACAAAAACGTGTCATCTAATTTTAATCCAGTTTCCTGCACATGCAGTTAGTAACTCTAAAAAATAAAACATGCTTCTATTAGGACCTCTTATTGTAAACAATATTGCAACAAAATTTGTCCATCTAACACGTCGTTTTCGAGAAATATAATTTTCTACAAACATTGAATTTTTCAGAAAAATGGGAATAAGTCAAAAACTTTACACTTTAGGCCTATACTATCTTCTTACTTTTTGCCTAAAAATTATACGGGGAATACAAAAATGCAATAATCTATAGGGTGTTCAATTTAAAAACCTATAACTATGGTTAGCCACCAACTTATGGATCATTCTGTATAATATAAAATATTTTTAAAATGTGCTCCTAATGAACAGCTATCACAAGGAAAAAACCGCTTCGAAATGTCTTTACTCATAAAGGCATAATCGGTCTTACCCACTTAGATGACTCACCCTGTATATATAGAATGCATAATTTACGATATATTTGGAAAAAATCGCTTTTCGATGAGAGTAAAAGATCTACTTCCGATAGGACTTTCGAAAAACTTTTTAAATATGCTTTTCCTCAAATTCAATTTTGAGTGCATTTGTATTCTTTATAAATTTGTATAAACTTAGTAGTTGACGAAATATTGGCAAAATTCGATTTTTTTACCGAAGTAAACTACTACTTCCGGTTTACCGATTTTACTGAAAATCTAATCAGATCTCAAGAGGGAGATTATACTCGTAAATACAAAATTTGGAATTGAAAACTATAGCCGTTTGACCGCTGTCGTGGTCACACACAGAGAGACACACATACAGACTGAAATCGTTGATTGAAGGAATATATAAAGATGCGCAACGCTATAGTAAAATTGCGTGTCTTTCCATTAAGTCATCCCGCAAACCCCTTGCCGAGAAACATTGCTGCCTCGGGCTGTTTCGAATCTCGGACCCAAACGACTGATGCAGTCGCTATAGATCTCGGATCCAGTTTTGGCTACGCTCAGTGCTACGTAGTGGTGCATCTTTATGTATTCCTTCAATCAACGCTGAAACACAGCAACAGACATTTTTTAAAAATCAGTTTTTCGGTATCAGGGGACTTCAAAATGTGTACATCTGTAAAAATCTCGAGGTGGAAAATTTTCGACATCACAATACTTCCTTATACTACGTATAAGAAAGTAAAATGTTAAAATTCTTTGCCACGTTTCGTATATAAACCGACGGGAATGTGATGCGCTACACTGTATAACTAAAGCATGATTAAACTAATCCAGCTTCAACATTTTTCCCTAACTTGCTCGGCGACGGAATTTACATTGTTTGGTGAAAATATTTCTTCCAAGTTATGAGACTATAGCTGAATTCAGCAGGTAAATCCTCTTCTTAATATGCTGATGAAAATAACACTTTTTCGTGCCTGTACACTTCTTTTTCATACTCTGATTCTTTTTGCTTAAGTATATTCACTTTTTTCTGCCCCCTTCGGGACAATTTCTCCATTAGCTGTCAAGTACTATGTACGGACTGTGTTTATAGTTCTAAATTTAAATCATTTTGTTTTCGGTTTATTGTAATCATTTTCAGATAAACATCAAAACAATTTACTGTTTACATTCCGCTTTCTATCTAGTGTTTATGATGCACATAATATAAAAAAAGTTTCGAGAATTCGTTAAACGCAAGAAAACTACCATAAACTTGAATTGCCGAAGACAGCTAGCACATACGCATACACTCACCTGAAATTTCTGGTTGGCATTGTTGCCTGCCTATCCATTCTTGTAACAACTGAACATCCTCCTTTCTCTGTTCTTTATTTCTTTCATTCTCTTTTGCTACTTCGATGAAAGTAGCGAAGGGCATTTTGTTTAGAGTTATGCAACACTAATTATGGACTTTTCATCTAGAACAAAGACATAGACTGGATTGTGACACTTCCAAACACAACTGCCACGTGCAAATGAAACCGTTGGCCTTGACTATAATTGCTTCAAGACGTAATTTTGTATATTACTATCGGGTCCTGTGGCAGATAACCTTCATATTTATTTTTGTGAACACGTCATGAAGAAATAAAAGTATTATATAATCTCTTTATGTCGAAGACCAAATTGAAAATATTCTAAAATAAGACTATGCTACAAGGCTTTTGTGTAACATGCGGTTAGTTTTCTCCATCAAGAAGACGATAAAAAGCAAGTTTCATTCAAACTTTATGGCACACCCTCTGAAGCATAACTTGCTTATTTTCAAGATTTTGAATGATTACATTTCATTTAGACATAATCATACATAATAGCAGTGGCAGCACGTGATTCAATACTTTGGGGGTGTACAACCATAGAATAAAAGAGAGTGTTGTTGGCAAATCGCCGGAGGCGAAACATTTTTTGGGGTGCCACGCCTAAAAATACTTTTTTTGGGCTATCAAATCCTAGAAATTGAACGAACTTATTAAGAAATTATAAATTAAGTAAACATAATTTAAAGTTTCTTCTATGCAACCAGCTAAGGAAACAGCACCGTGTTCATTTGGTTTTATAAAAGTCCAAAATCGTTTAACGGGGGTGCCATTTGCTAAAGTATAACGGTAAACTATACTAGTTTGGAAAATATTTGAAATATCACTTGTTTCGTCACTTATAACGGACACAAAATTTGAAGCGGCAATTTCTTTTTTGATATGTGTCTGACACACGGAAAGCAGACATTCTAATAAATCATTTTTAATATCTTTCGACATACCTTTACACACAGTAGCTTGCTGCAAATGATCCCTCAGTGGTAAGTCCAATTCGGCAGAAATATGTATGAGGCCCTTAAATATAGCAGGGTTTAATGAATCTTCTTGTTCACGTGTTCAGGCTTCACGTTGGTAAAGCTATATTGTAAAGAAACTTGTAAAGGCCCCACGTTGTTCGCCATAATGAAATGGCCCATGATAAGGAACATATTGAAAGGGAACCCCAATAAATTGCCCTTCACATTTTAATATTTTTTATATAAAATACAATAAAATAATTGAATCGTTTTACCTTGCTGGCTCATATTCCCAGGACGATCCAGGTTAAGAGATGTCAACAAGAAACACAATCTTCGGGCATTAATTAGCAGAATTAAATAAAACAAAATTATTTTAATTTAAATAACATTTCTGTTAGAAACCAAGAATCTTGCACATATTAATACAAACACAAAAGAAAACATACACAGATCTTTACATATCTTTAATATTACTGAACGAAAATCTTAATAATTCTGATTTTTATGCGCTATTTTACTAATGTTTTCTGATATTTTTTTTACATAAGAAATAGCTACACACTTTTGTATATATGTTGATTTGGAATGATTATTATTTTCATTATTATCAAATTTATTTTATCTATTTTTAATAAGGATAATTGCTATGATTAATTTGTCTTCCATTTGTTTTAGGATTTTTGGTTTATATTTAGAGTTTTTTAATTCTAGTTCTATCTATTTGCAAAATAATAACACTGTTTTGAATTGACATGGATTGGTAAGAATTGTAATTTACGTATCTACCTGAAGAAGTTGGTTTTTAATATAATTTTGTCAATATTTTATTATTTTGTCGAAATAATGTTAAATCTAATAACTTTATTTTGTTATTAGTTTCTTTTTCTAATATAAATTGAAGTGTTAGATGATGACTATTAAATTGTTCTAAAGTATATTCAGCCTTGTTTGGTGGTAAACATAAAATAGAGTAATCTGCATAACGTTTGTAAAAATGAGGTGTACACTACTACTTCCGGTCTATCGATTTTACTGAAAATCTAATCAGATCTCAAAAGGGTAGGTAAATCGGCAGCAGGAGTACCATGAATATCGACTCTGCTACGATAGGTTCAACGTTTTATAGTTTAAATTTATTGTTTTATTGTTTAGAGATTCGGCAGTGTAAATAATTAATGTGAAAATAAACTATCTTGCCATACATAATTTTAAGCCGTCTAAAATAAAGAGAAAAGTTATATCTAGCTGTGAAATAATTTAACAGTTATTCAATAATATTGAATAATATTGAAAATGAGGTGTGGCCACCACACGACTTTCTTATACGTATGAGCGTTTCAAATGATATAATTTTAAGAAATTAATTGAAGAGGGACACGCTTTCATTTAATTTATTCGTAATTGAATTGAAAATAACTTTGTTCCATACAGATCTTAAGTAATTATGGGATTTCACTAATTATAACAGGATCCGTGTGTTGTTGATGTTGAATTAAAACTACATTAACATCACACGAATCCTGTTATAATTAGTGAAATCCTAGAATTACTTAAGATCTGTATGGAACAAAATTATTTCCAATTCAATTACGAATATTACAAGCAAATAACAGATCTTGCTATGGGTAATCCTTTAAGCCTATTACTAGCAGAACTTTTCATGAATCATTTCGAAGAAGCTATTAGCTCTCACCCCCTATTCAAAAATTGCATTTACTGGTATAGGTATGTAGATGATATATTGGTATGTTTTAAAGGTACCGATAGACAATTAAATATGTTTTTTGGTTATATTAATAATGTACATCCTAATTTAAAATTCACACTAGAAACAGAGACTAACGGTTCTATTAATTTACTAGACCTTATAACTATTTCACAGAATATTACTAAAAAACATGAATTTGCAATTTATCACAAGCCTACGCATACTGATACAACTATACATTCTTCTTCCTTTCACACTTTAAAACATAAATTAGCTGCTTATGAATCAATGATGCATAGTGAATAGGCCACTTAATAAAAATAACTTTAATATAGAATTAAATAGAATATACACTATTGCTACAAATAATGACTATACTAAAGATATGATCAATAATATCCTTTGAAACAAACAAATAGCACATACCAATTCTTTAATTTACCCTAAAATTCCTAGTAAAAATTCAGTACTTTATTCTACCCTCACATACCGTAGTCGTCAAATTTTAATTTCGGTTTACACTTCTATCCCATGCATAAGATGACCTTATAATATGCAGCGATGCCTGCTTGCTAACAGTGGTGGGAGAGCAACGAAGTGTCGGGGGACCCTCACGCCTTACATTTCATAGCAAACGTTTGTCGAGTGTACTCTCTTGGCAGCCTCGCTTATGTTTATTTTTAGTTTATTTCGTCGCGCTCTTTTCCTCTTTCTACTTTCGTATCAGAAATTAAAATATGTCGACTACGGTATATTGGTAATCCTTCACACAAAATTAGCAAATTAATTTAAAAAAGCCACTAATGGTAATATAGCTTACAAAACTAATAATACTTTAGAAAGTTTTTTAAAAGACAATAAGGACAAAGCAGACAAAAAATCAAACTCGGGGGCATATAAGTTAACTTGTGATTCTAATATTTCTTATATTGGCCAAACTGGACGATCCTTTGCCTTTTTCTACATTTGCGAACCATTGTTTAAAATATAGACATACTTTTAATAATAATTTTAAAATACTTCATATCCAAGATAAAAGTAAAAAACTTGATCTCCTAGAATCATTGGAAATTTGCAGAATTACAAAATTAGGGTTAGCGTTAAATAATCAAACCAACCTATGTCACTCCCCACTTTTGTCTTTAAATTTGTAATGTTTGTCTAGTATATAATTTCTCGCACTAATGTAAATTCGTCATTATTCATCCACCTGATGAAGTCGCTGTGCGACGAAACAACATTGTAGTGGTTTACTATAATTAAAATTTTGAAACTTTAAAATCAGTGTTTATTTTTATTATTATAATTTTAAGAAATTTTTTATTCAAAAATTATTCATAATCTTATTCTAAGTACTAGTCTCTTAATAAATATCTATAGAATGCATACTTTGCACGATATTCGAAAAAAGTGCCACTCGCTAAGAGTAAAAGTGTTACTTCCGATCCGAATTTTGAAATTTCATGTATAAAAAAAATATTGCAATTCCAGTTCTAAATACTTTTGTACTCTTGATAAATTTATATAGAATGCATAACTTATGACATATTTGCAAAAAATCGCTATTCGATAAAAGAAATGTTACTTCCGGTCCGAATTTTGAATTTTTTTATATAAAAGGTATTGAAAACTGGCAAAATTCGATTTTTTCACTGAAGTAATCTAGTACTTCCGTTCTACCGTTTTTACTGACAATCTAATCAGATCTCAAGAGAAGATAATACTTGTAAATACAAAATTTGGAGTTGATATCTACAGGTGTCCAGAAACTCTCCTGACAAACGAAGACAGGAGATTCCTCAGATAATTTTAAGACAATTTAAGCCAATTCACGCTAGTCCGAAAATGCTTCCTAAGGTCATAGGCGTCCGTTTTGGATAGGTAAACGGTTATTTTAACGCATAACTTTTTTGTCTTTAACTTTTAAGCATTTGTGACACTCGATTATTAAATTTTCAGGTATTCTAATACTAAAAGGTACTCTTACTTTAAGTCGGTAGGATACACCGTTTTCTAGAAAAATCGATTTGAAAATTTTTCGTTTTTTCGTTATTAAAATTCAATTTATTATTTTTTGCACTAGTTTGCTCTGAACTGCCAACAGTAAGAAAACCTACGTTTTTAATTGTCAAATTGTTGTCAGTTCGCGAAGTTGAAATGACGAAAGATGAAATGACGAATACGAAAAATTTTCAAATCGATTTTTCTAGAAAACGGTGTATCCTACCGACTTAAAGTAAGAGTACCTTTTAGTACTAGAATACCTAAAAATTTAATAATCTAGTGTCACAAATGCTTAAAAGTTAAAGACAAAAAGTTATGCGTTAAAATAACCGTTTGCCTTACCTAAAACGGACGCCTATGACCGGTACTAGAAATTCGCAATTGATGGAATCGATTCATCTCAGGAGGATAAATAAGCATACCAGTTTTTGTTTTTCTAAAT
>OY720677.1:33581637-33674137 GCA_963170755.1 Amphimallon solstitiale
CCGTCTATGGGCGCACTATTGAAATGCTGTATTTTTAAAGAAGTTTTAATTTTATTTATATAATTAAATAACAAGTGGCTGGTAATCTATAAAATACAAAATACCTTATTATTTGTTCATTTTCTCTTCTGTAAGATTTGTTCTCTTTGAATGAAGTACATCCTTGTAGATAGAAAACGTCCTTTCTACATCGCAACTGATTATACACCGAGAGAAAAAAGGGTTCAGTTAACCAATAATTGGTTAAGTGAACAGTTTTAAACTTTTACCATAGGTTGACATCCATAAATGTTAAAACAACATTTTAATTATTGTCATACAATCATCCTGAACTGTTAGGTTGACATTCTTAAGTGTTAAAAGAACATTTTAATAATTGCCGTACAATCTTCTCGAAGTGTTACGTTGACATTCTTAAATGTTAAAAGAACATTTTAATAATTGCCGTACAATCTTCTCGAACTGTTAGGTTGACATTCTGAAAAGTTAAAAGAACACTAAGAATTGCCATATAATAGATTCATATCAAACTGTTAGGCTAACATTGTTAAATATAAGGAAAAAAAGTAGATTGTTCGGATAGTATTCTATTTTTTCCCCTTAAATTTGAGTGTCAACCTAACAGTTCGATAAGAATCTATGGCAGTTCTTAAAATGTTCTTTTAACTTTTAACATTAATTTTAGCAATAATTTTCATCGTTTATTTTTGATTTCTACAGCGTGAAATCTGCCTTAAAGTTACTTGTGGGAAACCCACCAAAAAAATTAGAGTTTTTATTATTTATCCCCAGCTCAATTCGTAGTTTATATTTAGATAAAAATGATATCTCTTTTAGCTTTCGTACACAGCTTAATAGCATATCTTTAACAGTACTGGTTGACAGGTCCTAAATGAAAGTAAACAACACGAATTTAGGTATATTTGAGTTTTATTAGAATAAAATGTGGTGCATCCATATTAACATAAACATTTTAAAAAGAAACTAAATTGTGAGTATTGGTTGTGCAAAATGCGTATAGGAATGAACATCCATAAGGTCCCTGTATTTTATTAACATAGCTTCATTAGTTTCTAATAACTGATATGCATAGTAATGTTCATCTAAATGTGATGTTCTACACAACTTCAATATAAAACGTAAATCTTCAGCATGTATTAAATGGAATTGATTTTACCAAATTTAGCTGTGCAGAAAGGGGAAAGTATCATTTTCTTATAATCGTTAGATACCTGGAAATATTATTATTTAATCTAACTTACTTTAATAATTCATTACTT
Organism: Amphimallon solstitiale; assembly: GCA_963170755.1. Lineage (NCBI taxonomy): Eukaryota > Metazoa > Arthropoda > Insecta > Coleoptera > Scarabaeidae > Amphimallon > Amphimallon solstitiale. The sequence continues at coordinate 33,582,918 of OY720677.1, forward strand.
AATGGTAGGTATGTCTTTATCGCACTTTGTAGCAATATTATATACAACTTTTGTATCAAATACCAAATGTGTTCTGATGCTGCGGGATATTCTGACAAGATTTAAATATTAAACCCAAACATTGTTAAACACTTGGACATTTATACACAAAGGTATAGATTACAAGATAAAAATTGTTTATTCTATGTAGACTTGGTCCTTCGACAATCATATAAGGCTGGATTTTTTCTCTATTCTTGGCCCCTTCTTCAACGGGTCTTTCTATATCTGCTGGAATCTGAAAATGAATGATTTAATTATTATTTAGTAATTAGAAACTTACATGAACGTAAATACCTTGATATGTTTAATAATTGTTTCCTTTGTTTCCTGACATTCAGTAATGCTAGGTTCCAATTTTTACTTTTTCTTAGTCCTCACTTTCCCTGGAGGTGAAATAGTGCTACTAATCTATAAATTTGAATCGCAGGTTTACTATCTGAAATATTCAAATTTTTTATAAATGTTTCTCTATTCATTAACAAACACACCATCTGAAATATCGCTTGATATACTGTTAAGTAGTCCCTGAGTACATTAGTCTAAATTTGTTTTAATTTCAACCGATTTTTGAAAAAATGAATTCCATTTTACACATAAATTTATTTTTTTTGGAAAGGACGCATCGTTCGCTACGTTCACGCATACTAAAAGTATTTCGCCAATGTAATAAAACATCCTCCCATGGTTCCTTGTTCTGTTTTAGCCACGTAAAGCTGGCCCATGTGTCACCTACGAATGTTTAAAAAGAAATGTTGCAAGAAAGTTACATGTTAACTATAATTTATCCTAATAAGCTATTACAGAAGATAAACTAACAGAAAATAAATACGTGTATAGGTAATTACAATTAAAAAGTTATGTAACTTGGAAACAATTTGTAAATTTCGATCAAAATTGTTATGAAAAGGAAAGCGCTGATACTCACTTGTTACTGTAGTAGATGTTGTACTGGCTGACAGTTTTAGATCAGTTTTTGTCACGTCCTGAAATATTTTCTTTAAATTTCGATATTTGTCTATTAATTTTCCTTTGGGTTGATTGGCCTTTTATCTTTATTATCTTTTCCACTTATGCTTGGAAATAGTAAATATTTTCATTACTTGAATCTACGCATGTTTTCTATAAAAAAAATGTATGTTTGTACACAAAAACTAAAATAGAAGTGAAATTATGTAAAATACTTTGTTTTCCAGATTTTCTTCTGAGATCCTTATAGATTTCTTATATTCCTCCAGTTGAGCTATAAATCTTACTCTTGGACCAACCTTTGGTATTATTTCTTTTAGGTGATCATTTTCTAATTTTAGTAGAGCGGCTTCATCTATCTCCTGTTCTGCAGAAGTAAATGTTTCTAATAGTACGTAACATATATTTATGCCAATAATATATACAGTATGCTAACTAGAATGTAGTAAAATCTGTTTCATGTGGCAGCTGATAAAACTGTATCACTGTTGTCAAGAGCCGCCGATATGTATAAAGTATAAAGCAGTATTACTACAAACCACATGTGTACTAAAAACAAAATATTATATTTCCTAATTTCAAATGTTTTATTGTGAAAAATTTGTTAGGTATTTAGATTTATAGCCGACTTAAAAAAAAATAATATAAATGTTATAAATAAAAAAAAACACACGTCTGATTTTCAATTCTTGTTGGGCCGTCACATATAATAATTCTTTCACAAAATTATATATTCTGTTGCATGGGTCACAATGTTTTGGCAACAAAACGTGTCTCCTACACATCACCCCCTTACAAATTGATTGAAATCACTTCTAAAAATAGAACTGCGGCAATACTAGAAATTCTTCAGACACCACCGTAAAAAAAACTGTAAACATGGTTGGTTTTTGGGTGCCTTAATATTAAGCGTCACTATACATTACTAAGTAGCAAAATACTGATACTGTTACTCAATTTATTTATAATACTTTTTGTCGATTTTGTATAAATGCATCGTATGAAAAATGTCAGCGATTGGGACGAATATCAGGAAACATCATTATTATATAATAAAAACCTAACATACATTTGAAGGTTTCAATTAACACATCACATTCCCAATCTACTAGCAATTTTTCTACGTTTTCCTTACTATAATCAAACTGATATTAAAAATATTAATATGCATAAATTATATAAACTGAATTTTAAATATATATATATATACATTTTATGAAGACAAGTACGCAAATATGTCGACACTCACTAGTGGAAAATACATGATGATACAAACACAGAAGCTGATGTGATCACATATGGTGAAATTACGGAAATTAGTTTAGGGCTACTACTCAGATTAGATGTACCCTACAAAATATAGTCTTATAAGCAGCAATACTTGCTTCTAAATAAGCCGTTGGTTTTCAATATGGGAAAACTATTCCTTTAACATTTTTTGTTCAACAAATTTTAGATGGTTGTTTGAATCGCTTATTTTTCTAGACAACCAATTATTGGTTAGTTCAACATTTTATATTTAACATTCTAAAAAAGTTTGAATTAACATTTCTTGTTCTCTCAGTGTAGGTGCGTACTAGAAATATTCTTTTATTTCAGCGTATTTAGCACACACAATTGCCGCAATGTTATTAAATCTGGATTTCTATTAAAAACTGCGTCCAACTTTTGCCGAAGGCCACATCCGAAGTCACTTGGAATACTTTTGAAATTATTAAGAGCCACATCTAACTGTTAGTTGTTGTCCTCAAAACTGGGGATCTTCTAACTGAAGCTACAAATGGTGGTCTGTCTCCTGATGGTCTTCCGTATAGCATACATCTCCAAGGTTATCGCACCTTATTCCATGGCTACACCGTACCGATGACGACCAATGAGTCAGAAACACGTGTCTACGGTTGCTCTACAGCGGAATTCACCCAATATTTATCTCTTTCTTGTATTTCATGTATCCGCGATATTCCTTTTATTTATCTTTCCTGGGTTCTCGGATGGCACGCAGGTTGACATTGTCTTCCTCGTGGCGACGTTAGTTGTTGTCCTCAAAACTGGGGATCTTCTAACTGAAGCTACAAATGGTGGTCTGTCTCCTGATGGTCTTCCGTATAGCATACATCTCCAAGGTTATCCCACCTTATTCCTTGGCTACACCGTACCGATGACGACCAATGAGTCAGAAACACGTGTCTACGGTTGCTCTACAGCGTAATTCACCCAATATTTATCTCTTTCTTGTATTTCATGTATCCGCGATATTCCTTTTATTTATCTTTCCTGGGTTCTCGGATGGCACGCAGGTTGACATTGTTTTCCTCGTGGCGACGTTAGTTGTTAATTGTGGAAAGTTATAAATTTTCTAAAGCACATGTGTAGTTATGCATTTATACTATACCGTATGTGTCAATTTTCATTAGGTATAGGGATTCAATGTTTACGTGCGATTTATACGTATGCAAATAATACATGGCAACGTGTGTCACTCCTACCGTCCGTCACCAATCCCGGCAACAATCGACGTTACAACGATTTTCTCCGATCTTCCCACCAGATTTTACATTCAATCTTTAGCTGCGAACACGTTGCGATCTAGTCTGCCATAAAAGCCTTCTTATTACTGGAACGGGGAACATCAAATGGCCGCCGCGATCTCCTGATCTACTAGTTTATTATTATTTTCAGAATCCTTTTTTATTTACCTTATTTTTAATTTTATTAGAATTACGCTTTTGTTTGTGTCATGCAACGTGAACGCAGCTTAATAATTCTCTGCATTTACTGAAAGGAAAAAGAAAAACAAATTCTTGCAACGCGTAAATATTATTTCTGAACGCATTACAAACACCCAAGTCAGTGGTCCAACAGTTACTGCTATAACTTGAGCTTGTATCGGTCGCGCTTGCATTGGAGAGAAAAGTAGGGGTGCCATGTTATCACGTATTGCATGAATTAATCGCCTATGGTTAATGAAAATTGACACATGCGGTTATGCTTATATTGACGGACTATAAAATGTGATTTTTCATGTAATTCCTTTGTAAAATAAAATTTTATATTTTAAAAGACTGATTTTACTTTCTTATACGTAATATAAGGAAGTATTGTGATGGTGAAAATTTTCGACCTCGAGATTTATGCAGATGTCCATGTTTTGAGGTCCCCTGATACCAAAAAAGTGTTTTTTAAAAAATCTCTCTCTCTCTCTCTCTCTCTCTCTCTCTCTCTCTCTCTGACTGTGTGTGACCACGATAGCGGTCAAACCGCTACAGATATCAATTCCAAATTTTGTATTACGAATATAACCTCCCTCTTGAGAACTGGTTAGATTTTGAGCAAAATCGGCAGACCGGAAGTAGTAGTTTACTTCAGTGAAAAAATCGAAATTTGCAAATATTTCGTCAATTACTAAGTTTAAACTAATGTATAAAGAATTCAAATATACTCAAAATTAAATTTGAAAAAAAGTGTGTTAAGAAAGTTTTTCGAAAGTAGGTCTTTTACTCTTATCGAAAATCAGTTTTTTGCGAATATCTCGCAAGTCATGCTTTCTAGGTAGGTACATTACGAGTATAAAAGTATTTAGAACGTACTTTTAAATATCTTTTGTATAAAAAAAATTTCATAATTCGGACCGGAAGTAACACTTTTTCTCATACCGAATAACGATTTTTTGAAAATATGTCGTAAATTATGCATTCTATATATATTTATGAAGAGTACAAAAGTATTTAGAGTTGGATATGGAATATTTTTTGTATAAATGAAATTTCAAAATTCGGACCGGAAGTAATACTTTCATACGTATAAGAAAGTCGTGTGGTGGCAACACCTCATTTTTTACTTTCTTATACGTAGTATAAGGAAATATTGTGATGATGAAAATGTTCGACCTCGGGATTTTTGCAGATGTTCACGTTTTGAAGTCCCCTGATACCGAAAAAGTGGTTTTTAAAAAATGTCTCTCTCTCTCTCTCTCTCTCTCTCTCTCTCTCTCTCTGACCATGATAGCGGTCAAACCGCTGTAGATATCAATCCCAAATTTTGTATTTACGTGTATAATCTCTCTCTTGAGATCTGATTAGTTTTTCAGTAAAATCGGTAGTCCGGAAGTAGCAGTTTACTTGTGCGAAAAAATCGAATTTTGCCTACATTTCGTCAACTACTAAGTTTAAATAAATTTATAAAGAATTCATATGTACTTAAAATTAAGTTTGAGACAAATTGTTGTTTAAAAAGTTTTTCGAAATTCCAACCGGAAGTAGGTCTTTTACTCTTATCGAAAATCAGTTTTTTGCAAATATCTCGCAAGTCATGCTTTTTAGACAAGTACGTTACGAGTATAAAAGTATTTAAAACATAATTTTCAATACCTTTCGTATAAAAAAAATAAAATATAAATAATAAATAAAATTCCGACCGGAAATACCACTTTTACTCTTATCGAATAGCGATTTTTTGCAAATATGTCGTAAGTTATGCATTCTATATATATTTATCAAGAGTACAAAAGTATTTAGAACTAGATTTGCAATATTTATTGTATATATGAAATTTCAAAATTCGGACCGGAAATAGCACTTTTACTCTTAGCGAGTAGCACTTCTTTTCTAATATCTTGCAACGTATGCATTCTATAGCGATTTATTAAGAGAATGAAAGTACTTAGAATAGGATTTTGAATAAGTTTTGTATAAAAGAATTCTTAAAATTCTATAATTTGAAACGCCCAAACGTATAGGAAAGTCGTGTGGTGGCCACACCTCATTATTATTTTCCAATATGTGTTTCAAAATTGTCGCATCCGTTACCTACAGTTACATTATCATTTGAAAGTTTAGTTAATCTACGGTTAATCCTTTCCTCGCAAGGTCGTGGTCGGATTAACGTCAGGTCATTAGAGTGGTCGAACTGACGGACTCCGTACAAGCTGGCGCACCACATCATTCCCTCCGGTTTATATACGAAAAATGGTAAAATATTTTAAAAAACTTTTTATCAAAAGTTGTGTAGTTTTATTAGGGACACGTTTTAAAATTATTTTGAAATATACAGAGTGATTCAAAAAAAATTTGCATACCAAACCTATGAAAATGTGAAAGGAACACCTAGTATATTATGGCATATTTTGATAATACATATAGGCTAAATGAACACCGCTTACTGTTAATATTCCCTACACCTAACTCAACCTCTTCTCGAGATATTTTAATATTTTTGAAAATGTAGATCTAAATTTAAGAGACATTTCTGCCATAGGCGTAGCTGGGGGGGGGGGCAGGGGGGCCTGGCCCCCCTGATGGCCCTTGGCCCCCCCTGAAATATTCAATAGAAAAAAAATTGCAAATACAATAATGTAAACAAGAAACAATAAAAAAACAAACGTGTGTAATAATTAATATTGATTAATGAATCCACTAGATCACGCCGCACGCGTTGATTCCCAAAATCGGCACGTGGCGAAATCTGTCAGTCAGTTTTTAACAGAGATTTATAATATCGAGAACAATATACATAATCAATGAATTTTTTTAATGCATATTATATTGTTATGGATCGCCTATAGCCATCGGAATACAATACTGCGCATTTCGATTTCGTGTTCCTATATCACCAACACGGGTTCAAAGATCCCAAGTCTAGATTGTTGCGGAATAGAAGAGAAAACAACGCGGGGAATTCCCGAAAGTTCGCGTCTGTTCCTCCGTAGTATTATATAAAGGCAAGCTGGGCCGCTAGAAGTCAGTCAGATAGATAGTTTGACAGTGTACAGCAAATAATAAAGCGGCGATCGATAGAGTAGTGATACAACAAGTGTATTTGTATTAGTGAATTAGAGAAGTATTGGTGAACTGTGTTTAAGAATCGTTGGCGTATTACTACCGAAGTACCAAGTAAGTGTAGTAGTTAGTAAATATGCTTTATTGCAAGTTATCAGTTGTGTTTTGTTTTTTTTAACGCTTATTAGTTATTTTTAACAATTTATTCAGTATAGCTTTTATCGCCAAGCTTATGTGTCATTTTGTTTTTTTTTTCATTAATATAAACATTAAAAGGCAATATCAAATAAGTATATTTCAATTTTTGATTTGATAGAGTTTCTGGGTTGGCAACTTGCTGTCTGTCTGTCGGTCTGTCTGTCGGTCTGTAACCAAACGCGCATAACTCAAAAACTATCCACTCGAATTTCGAATTGAACGAAATTGAAATTTAGTACGCAATTGTCTTTATCATAAGACACAATGTTTTGCTTGCTTGTCAGGTGGTATACAGCACGTGTCAATTTTCATTAGCCATAGGCGATTAATCCATACAGTATGTGGCAACATAGTATACCCCTTCTTTCCTTTCCAATGCAGCGCGACCGATGCATGCTCCGTGGTTAGGAGTAACTCTTCGACCAGCGGGTTGGATGTTTGTAATGCGTTCAGAAATATTTACGTATTTACGAGTTACAAGGATTTGTTTTTCTTTTTCCTTTTAGTAAATGCAGAGAATTCTTAAGCTGCGTTCACGCTGCATGACACAAACAAAAGCGTAATTCTAATAAAATTAAAAATAAGGTAAATAAAAAAGGATTCTGAAAATAATAATAAACAACTAGATCGCGCCGGCCATTTGATGATGACGGATTTTATTGCAGACTATATCTCGGAACGTGTTCGCAGCTGAACATTTAATGTAGAAGTGGCAAGATCGGGGAAAGTCGCTGTGATGTCGATTGTTGCCGGGAGACAGACGTTGCCACGTATTATTTGTATACGTATAAATCGCATGTAAACATTGAATCCCTATAGCTAATGCCTACCCTGTACTGACGAGAACAAAAGAGTTCGAAACCGGTCTGCAGGTGGTGACATCCTACCTATAGAGAATGCTTCTTTTTCTTGGTAGTACCATTCAATCTGAATTTATATTTTTTTGTCTAACAGTGTTAGTAAAAATACGGCAAATTTTACTTATAATTCAGCGCTCATCGGGGTCCATAGCCCGGAGAATAGCTGTTTAGCACTCTTTGGTTATCCTTATTGTATAAGGTATCTTCAGGTAGTCAGGAAATAATTTTATATTTATATATATTTATACAATTGTCTTTAGTCTTTCAATTTTTTTTTGTTGTAGATTATGGACATAAGAAAATTTTTCAAAAGACAAACGTCTTCACCATCTTTACCATCTATACAACCAACTACACTAGAAGAGGATAATAATAATCAGTCTGAACCGCAGCCCGGTACAAGCAAAGATCTGGATCAGAACATTCAACCAAAATCAATCATGCACCATTACCATGTGAAAATAGACGCTTCTGACTTGGGCCAACTAGAAGAAAACGCATCGCAACCAATTCTTAAAAGATTTCCACAAACTATGTTTGGTAATAAAAAAAAGGCGTTCAGCGCAAACTATTATAAAGATTTTGATTGGTTGGAATACAGCGTCAAAACAGATTCCATTTCGTGCTATGCTTGTCGTCATTTTGGAGCTGCTATGGATGAAGAAGCTTTTAGAATGCTGGGATTCCGCAACTGGAAAAAAAACTGGTGCAAAATTAAAAAAACATGATGTATCTTTGCATCACATTGAAAGTCTCAATAAATGGCATAACTATAAAAAGACAATAAAAAGCGGAAATGTTTTATCTCATCTTTCACAAGCTTATAGCACCCAGATAGAGAAAAATAGGAATTACTTGAGAATATTGGCAGATATAAGCTTAACACTGGCTCGTCAAGGAATGGCTTTTAGAGGTCATGACGAAGGCGAATGTTCATTAAATAAAGGAAACTTTAAGGAAATATGTAACCTAATAGCAACGTATAACAAGGACTTTGACATTCTACATAATTCGCATAAAAACTATACCAGTCCCCAAATACAAAATGAAATTATTGCCCTCTTGTCACGGGCGTCTTTAAAAAAGATACTCGATGAAATTAGGCATTCCGGAACTTTTTCAATCATGTGTGATGAAGCTCGTTCTTTCAAAAAGGAACAATTGTCTTTATGTGTTCGCTACGCATCGAAAGATCTAGAAATTCGTGAAAGATTTCTTGCATTTCTTGACTGTTCAGAAGACAGATCGGCCACGGATTTATTTACTTTAATCTACAAAAAATTGGAAGAACTTAATCTTAGCGACTTGCAGATGGTAGGGCAATCCTATGACGGAGCTGCGGTGATGTCAGGCAATATAAGTGGTCTTCAAACACAAATGCGAGAGAAATATCCAGCTGCAATTTACACGCACTGCTTAGCTCATAGACTTAACTTGGCTCTGGTAGACTCCTGTAAGAATGTTCCGTCAATATCGACATTCTTTTGTACTTTGGAGACACTTTACGAACATTTTTCAGATCCTCAAAACCATAAAAAATACAAACAAATATTGAAGGACCTCAATATTGTCCCCAGGGAGTTGAAAACTCTGTCAGATACTCGTTGGGTGTGTCGATATACAACTTGCCACGCTATTAAAACATGTTTCGAGGGAATCGTCACAGCACTGGAAAGCGAAGTTTCTCATACAAGTAGCAAACAGTCAATCACAGCAGTCGGGATATTATCCAGCATTAAACAACCATAATTTATAATTCATCTTTTTGTATTGGGCGAGGTGCTTAACATTTTAAATATATTATCAAAGAGCCTCCAGGAGAAAGGTGCAACTCTGGGGAAAGCAGTTAAGGTTATTAAAAGTGTTATGACTTCATTAAATGGAATGAGAAATGAACAATATTATACCGATCTTCATACAAAAATATCGAACTTTGCCACAGAATACGAAATTTCATTGGAAATTCCCATTCCGTCATCCAAAAGAAAAAAGCAAGCCAGTAGCAAGCTCGTTGACTTCGTCACCGAAACAACCGTAGGATTGGGTTTGATAGACGCCACATGCTCCAGAGCTAACGTAGGAGTCATTGAGTACTGGAGGGCACACATATTTTACAGAATTATTGATACTGTAAGAGAATTTCTGAACAAAAGGTTCTCACCAGAAAGTATGGCGCTTGCCAATTCAGTAGATCATTTTTTTCAGTTAGATTTTGAAGGTTCAGAGAAATTAATTGAGCAATATCGCAAAATTTTGAATATCAACACTTTTGCCTTAAGAGCAGAAATGACCGTATTAAAAAATTGTATTTTACAATCTAAAGAGACTGTTGGTCATGAATATATCAAAAAAAACTTAATTGACTCAGAAAAAACATATCCCAACCTCTACCAACTTTTTAAAGTAGCGATTATTTTGCCTATTTCAAGCGCAACGTGCGAGAGGTCTTTTTCTGCCATGAGGAGGATTTTTAACTGGTTGAGAACGACAATGACTCAAGATAGGCATTCAGATTTGGCTTTGTTGTATATAGAAAAAGATGTCGATATAGACTTGGAGAGTGTTGTAAATTCTTTTAGTGAGCAGAGTAGGAAGTTTCTCTTGTAAGTAATATTTTGTTTTTGTAAATATTTATCGCAGTGTATTATATTATATGTATTAGGTATATTAAAAAAAATAAAACCACTATACTATTATAAGGCATTTTTGCTATTTATTTTTTCATTGCACGACAAATAAAAAAATATATATTTTTTAATCCACCGTACACTGGGGCCCAGCCCCAGTATATAAAAATTTCTTGTATTTTGCACTTTTTACGGATGAGTCAGATAGTGTGTCAATGAGTGGGCTAGAATAATTGGAACGCTAGTGGTAGGTCCGTTCTTTTCTGATGGTCACTTAAATGGTGCCACGTTTCTTCGCTTTTTAAGAGACAATTTACAACTAAACGGTGCGCAAACGCATTTTTATGTAAACATTAAAAATGAATTGGATAGGCAATGTCGCAGTAGGTGTATAGGACGCAGCGGTCCACACAGTTGGCCAGCAAGATCCCCAAACCTAACGAATCCAGAGTTGTTTTATGGGGATATCTAAAAAATATCGTTTATGATACACCACCACGGTATGAGAGAAAGAATAAAAATAGCGTTTCGTTCTATAACACCAAATACTTCGTTTATGCATAGACGAACACCATTTCAAGCACTTGCTAAAACATTAAGGGTTCTTTTGCTATATACTTAAGCTTGTTATTTGTTTAATAAAGTATGTATTTGTAACTTGCTTAGTAATGACGCCTTTTAGTTATTATGAAACAAAACCAATCAAAGTGTTAGATTAATAAATATAGTACATAGTAGCCTTTTAACAAAATTATTTACAAGAAATTAGTGTTTGAAATTAAAAATCCTAAATTGCTAAACAATTATAAGAGACAGGTATAGGAGACACAACCGCAGTTCTAAATACAAATAAAATTAGAATCTAAATATGGTAATAAATACAGGATGTTTCATTTAAAACAAGAAAGTTATTTGTCTTTAATATTAGTCAAAACAAAAATGTTGGTTTTAAACACCCTGTATGTAGTTAATGCTTTAATGTTTTAATTAGCTCATGCTGATTAATTGACAAAGATAATATCTATATTATCAAAACGTTTTAATTTTTTATTTTGAATTAATTTTACAGCAGTTAAGAAAAGCACAATAATTAATAGCATAGTATAAAACATAGTTTTAATGAATACAACTAACTTTACATATTCCTATTTTTATAATGAATATAATTTGTAAAAGTTCTGTACCATATCATTTTAAAAACATTATATTAAAATTGTTTATGTAAGATTTAAAAAACGTACCGTGCCCTGAAATACTTTCCTCATTAGAGTCGGTCATGCGTTTTTTAATGGTTGGTGACAGTACATAATTTTGATAGTTTGGTTATGTCATGTCAATAATAATAGGCGTCTATATTTTGAACTCAAGAACGACAACTGTCAGAATTTGAAGTTTACAAAAGCTTAACATGGACACCAACATTAATTACTTAAAAAACAGCCTACTCTAATAAGAAAAGTATTTGAAGGCACGGTATATCTGTACAAATTAATAGTTCTATAATATTACAATTATATGCCATATGTACTGCTGAACAATGTCTCTTCCTCAAATATACAGTCTAAACTCCTTAATTTGCTCACTCTTTTGGATTCATTCGCAATTTTCTTTTCGTCTTCTGAGAAGAATCTTTGGTTGGCCAGCAGGTTTTCTTTTATCTTTCCTAAGAAATTGAAAGAAATAATACAAAAATGACAGAACAATCGAAATATTTTATAGGCAATCGTGCAAATTTAGTTACGAATACCTCGTAGTTGTACTGATGTTAACAAGGCAGTGCATGAATTCTATAGAATAATTTACGGTATCTTCGATTTGTCGGTGCCTAAGTCAATGATTGGAAACTTTAATTCTTTAAAATGCCCGCCTTGAATCACGGCTGATATCAGGAATGAGTTGTCAGTTACAGCTGCGCTGTCGTGGTCTTTTCGTACAAATCTTTTCTCGCCAAATTATCAACCATCATAGGCTAAATCAAATCTCTTGCGGTATTACCTCCGATAACATTAGTGCGACAAAAAGAAAAGTAGGTAATGGGGTGTTAGAAATGGGGTTATTAGCACAAAACACAATGGTTCAATAAGAAATATTATACAGATGTAATATTTCAAATATATAATAAAATTAACAAAGGTTTAAAATATGAACAAAAACTAAAAACAATATTCGTGCTAATAACTTTTTCTGTCGTGGAAATACCGTTTTTGCAGTGATAAATTTTCTTTTTCATTGTGGAAATTCTATCGTCACACGCACTTTCATTATAATCTGAAACCTCTGGGGCAAGGCATTAAAAACTTTTAAACCCAAAACTTGAGGAGAATTTCCAGGCAAATTCAGTGAGTACTTAGGTATATGAAAGTTTTGACATGAACGAGTCTCATAAGAATGAATTTCATTATTACTTTATTATGTATATAATTAAAAGTTCGTATATATGAATAGCAGGCAGAGGCAGAATATTCCATTGCTTAAAATAAGGCCTACATGATTGTCTGGAACTCGTAATTCCGGCCATACAACGGATAATTCGCTCTTGTGCCAAAAATACATTATTAGCAGCACACGATGTTCCCCAAACAGTAATGCCATACAACAATCTATAGTGAATATTAGCAAAATAAAACGATAGCACGGAATCAGTCAATTATAGTTTTCAACTTACGGATCTGATAGCAACTAGAGTTTAGTTTGTTTACATTATATCGACAATGAACATCCCAAGACAGTGCTTTATCCATATTCATTCTTAAAAACTGTCTCACTAACGCGTTCTATTTCTTTATCTTGCGCATACAAATGTAAATCCAGCTGAGACTTATTTTGTCTTATCATTATTTAGATGTAACTTATTATTAGCACACCAAGTAGTCATGTTTTATAAAAGAATATTTGACTGTCGTTCAGTTTCAGAAATATTAAAAGTCGACACGACAGCACTAGTATCATGAGCATTCAAAGTTAGTTTGAAATTTTCCAAATCTGCAACATCATTAATAAAAATCAAAGAAGAACAAGACCCAAAACACTGCCCTGAGGCACACCCCTCTCAACAGGCAAGGTAAAAGATTTGATATTTCTAATACAACTATCAGCCTTGTGTTATTCTTACCATTTGAAATCTATCACGCAAATAGGGCTTAAACCACTGCGCAACAACACCACGAATTCCGTATCTCTTCAGTTTATCAAGCAAAATGTCATGATCAACACATTCAAAGGTACGGCTTAGATCTCAACTCAACTCAATGTTTTGTAGTGTCCAAAGTCTTAGCACGATAACCATGTTGACTTGTTAATTTTTTATTTTTATCTAAATGCGCGAGTTATCTATCCAACATAGCATATTCAAACACTTTAGAGAAACTGGGAGAAATCGCAAAAGGGCGATAATTGGCCATATCCAATCTAGAGCCTCTTTTGTATAATGGCAGAACACAAGCAGTTTTTAATTTCTTAGGAAATTCTCCCCTCTCAAATAATAAATTTATCAAAAACATCAGAGGCTTAATTAGTAATTCTGAAATATTTTTAATTAAGCTGCTCTGTACTTCATCCATACCTGCAGATAGAGCATTTTTAATTTGTCGAACAATTTTTTCATCTCAAACTCATTGAGAAATAAAACACACATACTACAGGCAACATGAACACCACCACCATTAAACTAATTATTAACAGCAATACGTGACACAACTTCACGTACAGATTCAACAAAATACACCACCAACAACACCATTACCGACAAGCAGCGGCACCGGAAACTCACCGACAACCGCACCACTCAACATAACACCCCCACCTTTCATCAGAAAATTTAATTTTTATTCCATTAAATTTATTTTGTTGTTAATACATGCACTCGTTTTAAATTTTCTGTTAGTATGACCAACCCTGTATATTGTTCTAACAAGATGCTGCCACATCGCAAATTTTACGACGTTCACTGGGAGTTCTCCGAGAAATGTTTTCGCATCATGTTTAGTCTTTACATGGTAACACGGTAACACCGTAAATGTGCAGTGGCCTCCTCATTCGCCTGATTTGACTCAATGTGATGTTTTTTTTTATCAAAGTATCGACATGCTTGAGTTTACCAGCATCGCACATAGGTTGATTATTAAGAATTAGCCGGCCAAAAGTCAAATTTAAAAAGTGGTGTTAAAAATACCAAAAAAATACCAAAGCCAGAAATATGTACCAGTAACAATAATTTAGTACTCATACTCGCAAATTTTTTATAGCGCGTGCCACGCAAAGAATTGAAACTTGGTCGTCTGGCAACGTGCATGTCATTGTTATCAGTGCTGTCAGTGGAAACATTTAAAAAAGATAAATTTTGTGTTTCAAACCAAATTTTTTGATGTGGTAGTGATGGATTCGAATAGTTCAGTATTGATATGTTTGAACAATATTAAACGTTATTTTGTACTATATGTAGAAGTTCAAAGAAAGGTTGTGTTGTAATAAAATTTTTACTTAATTTTCTCCTTTAATAGACATTTAGTTATATTATCGCCTCCTATCGCGTAATGCTTGCTATTGTATTGTTTACTTCATATATTAGCCTAATTAATGACATACAGGTTGAGTGCGGATAGCTGCGGATGGCCATATTAAAGGGTTTTTATTGATAATAAAATAAAAAGCAATTTTATTTAAAATGTAATAAACTGCGATATTCTTTGTTCTAGGTGCACCTGGTACCTCAGGCACAAAAACAGTGACTCGTAAATATCTTTACAATCTAATGCAACAGCAAGATTTGCCCAATTTAGATGAAAAAATTAAATATCTGGAAGAGCACGTGTTGTCCCGTTATGGTGGCACATCAGACAATGTAGGCAGTTTAAAACAAAGATTTGCGTACTTTAAAACATCAATAAGAGAAAAGTGCTCTAAAGCCCATAGAAAAGAAGCAATATTTCTGAATACCAATGAAGCTTGGTTGGAAGGAACATTTGAATTTTCAGCAGATAAACAAACTCGGCCAGGTCGGCCTTCTAAAACATTTGCAGATTTTAGTGAGAGGACTAAAAGAAGAAAAACTGCAGACATACGTTCTTCGCTTAATGAAGAAGTAATCGTTCATGCAGCGCAAACCACTTTACAAGCTCGAGGAAAAAGGAATGCTTCGAAAATATTAAAAGAAATCACAAATTTCCCAACTCGTTCTGGGATATACAGAAAAGCTTACAGAAAAGCAGAACCAGAAAAAGTCAGTTCTCTTACACCGTTACAAGCCCTAGCAATGTTTGTTGAAGCCGATTTAACCAAAAGACAGTATGAGATCATCAGAAATACAAATAAATCATTTTATCCGTGCTACAACCTGTTATTAAAAGCAAAAACAGAATATTATCCACCCAAAGATTGTATAAAGGTCACAAATACCTGCGCAGAAAGCGATTTACAAAGCGTAGTTGATAATACAGTTACATCGCTTATCAATGATGCTAGAAACTATCCTTTGTTCTCTAACAGACAAATAAATTAATTCTTTGAATATAATTTGTAAATGGGGTTGTGACGGATCCCAACAAACCAAATATAAACAAAAATTCAACGATGACGCTGCCTCAGACGCAAATATATTCCTGAGCTCTTTTGTACCACTTCGAATAATGTGTGGCAAAGAAGGAAAAAAAATAATTTGGTAAAACCCAACACTATCATCGCCTAGATATTGCAGACCAATACGACTTAGGTTTGTCAAAGAATCGACTGATGCAATAAAGGAGGAAATCAGTTACGTTGAAGATCTGCCAAGAAGTTGACACCTACTGAAGTATATTTGCATGGGCGCAAATTCATGTTTGAACATGTCTTTAAGATGACGATGATCGATGGCAAAGTGTGTAACGCTGCAACCGATACAAAATCAACAAGTCAGTGTTTTATTTGCGGAGCTACATCTAAAGATTTTAACAATCTGACCCAAAAGTTCGATCCAAATTCTACGGCTATTGAATTTGGGTTATCTGTACTACATGCAAGGATTCGATTATTTCAAAACTTATAAACTAATTATTTAAAATAATCTATTTGCACGTGAATTATTAATCTGTAGCGAGAATATTATTTTTTTATCTAAAATTTTTTATTAAAAATTAATTTTGTTTTTTTTTAAGATTACGTCTTTTATTTTTTTATTTATTTTTACTTTTTGGCGGGAAAAATATACTAGCTTTATAAAGGACCATACTTTACAATACCATATATGGTTTAAAGTCAAAATACGGTCTAAAATAATTTTGACCGCCTAAATCCTTTAAATCAACGTATGTGCATCGTCTACAAAATTTTGAAGAACCAATGAAATAAGAAATCTAGCAATTCCACAGTACAGGGGCCGTGGAATGATGGTAAACTTTTGATAAAGATTTTGACACTGTATTGACAAAATAGCTGCCATTAAAGTGATGTAATTTTTAGTACATAACATTTCAAAATGCCATGATAATTATTGACGGAATTAAATCGGTAGGTATATACAAAGTACAAATCCATAACTCTTTTAATATTGAACGTTTTGTTATTTAGCCTAGGATAAACAAAAATTTGAAAGCTTTACTTGTTAATTCATCTATTGATTCGGCTTCTCCGCCATAATCGGAAGGAAAACACTCTTTTGGTATAAACTGGTATACTTCGTTGAAATTATCGGAATAAAGTTGCAACTAAATGAGATAATATTAGATATATACGACGTGTCCCAAAATTCGCGGAACACCTGGATGGTACGTTATTATGTGAGGACCAAGGATCATGAGAAAAATATGGAAAAAATTCCATCGATGTAATTTCAAAGAAATTAATATTCAAAGTTAACACTTTAGATGTCGTTCGTCTAAATTACTTTTAACACATTTTAAAGATCAGTTGCTGCTAGAGTATATCACAAAAGGTGTCCTCTGAGAAGACATCGTAGTAGTAATATCTTTAGACGTTTCAACCGAAGAATATGATAAACAGGAAGCGTATCACCAACAGGTGCCTTTTACCGGGATAGAGGTCGTCCAAAAACTACAAGTACCCCTGAAGTAGAGGATGTCCTTTTAAATTTATTAGCAGAAATCCAACAATATCAACACGTGAACTCAGTAATACACTAGACATATCACACAGTTCAGTTGGACGAATTATTAGAGATGAGAGGTTACGTTAAGGTTAACCTTAAGCTTTATTACCTGAAGATTTTCCACGTTGTCAAAATTCTTGTAACTGGTTTTTAGAACAATACAAAGAAATTCTCAATTTTGCAGAAATATCTTGTAGACGAACAAAGCTAATTTTTTACGAGATGCACATTTTTATGCTTTGGAAAATCCTCAGGTACTTAACCACCAGCATAGGTTTAGCGTAAATGTCTGGGCAGGTATTATCGGGAATCAGTTAATCGGGCCAGTCATTATTCCTAACAGGCTGGCCGGGGACAACTTTTTAGAATTTTTGGTAAATGGTTTTCAAAATAATATGTGGCTACAAATGGATGGTGGTCCTGCTCATCGTGCGGCACCAGTGAAAGGCTGATTAAATGAGCAATTTGCTGAAAGGTGGATAGGAAAAGGTGGATCGTTCCGTTCGCCAGCTAGATCTCCCGAACTCACCCTTTTGGACATTTTCTTTTGGGGTCACATTAAACAATTGGTGTACAGAACACTAGTTTTAAATGATGCAGATTTAATTAACCGGATATTTGAAGCAGCTCGTTCAATAGATGGAGAAATGCTAGAAAGAGTGCAGGGGAATATAATTAGAAGAGTGTAAATTTGCAGAGATCAGCACGGACATAATTTTGAACACTTATTATTATAATTTCATCTCGTTGACTCTTTTGACATTTATCGTATTTGTCATTGACATTAAAATTTTTAATTAATTATTCTCTCTTATTCCCATGGATACGGGCAACTCTAGCACCTTATCCATTATTAGGATAAATCAAAGGTGTTACCAAATTTACCTTTGCAAAAAGGTCAATAACTTCTAGAATGAACAATGGGGAATTTCTTAAATAATTTTTCCGTGTTCCATGATCGCTACTTCAAACCGTAGTGTGGAGCTGTTCCGCGAATTTTGGGACACATTGTACATATATAATCAAAACCTTATTAAGGAATTCGCTCTTGAGAAAAGTTTTCGCTAAAGTCCAAAAGCCGCTCATGTATGGTGGGACATTTATAAAAATAAAGTGTATCAAACGATTGGGCATAGCCTCCTGAGAAAGAAATATATGAATTTTAAAATCATTTGTTTTGTCATCACAATTGAAGACAAAATTGTTTTTAATATAATATCACCTGCATATAATAGAATAGTTTCTTCATCAGTAATGGACGCAATTGTGCTATATGCTCGACCGTTAGTCCCGATAGATCGGATAATATTATGTGTCCTGGAACAGTTCCTGTTTGATGTAACATTAGTATGGTAACCATATCTAAATGTTTAAGGTGCTCCTCCAACATGAAATTATCAAGATTTATGTCCATCAGTTTACAGAATAGAATTTGATTGCCCTCCGGCGTCAGCTTCGATAATGGTGCGTACAAGACTCTAAAAAGGATTAGTTTTTATTATGAAACTTGAACTGATAACATTGACAGGTGTTGATTACGTGTCTAGGAATTTAGTCTTTACTGAATCACTTCTGTTCCTGAATAATTCCGGCAGGCGAGCTCTTGCGGTGTAAAATGTTTCTATGCAGTTTTTCGCCGCTTCTATCTTATAATAACAGCGATGTAAAAATAGGATCAAGTATAATTCTGAAAAATATGAAATAGATGTACCGGGTGAAACATCTGCGCGGGGAAGGCCGAGTATGACTTTATGAGAAAAGATATTTTAAAGCGGTGTTCTTTCGAAGAAAGCCACTCCAGGAGCACCTGTTAAACTATTTTTTATTATACAGAGTGTTTCAAACTTAGTGGCTCATCATAGTTTTAGTTTTTTAAATGGAACAGCTTATACATATTTTTTTAATTTTTCTCAAAAAATCAATGTTTTCATTAAATTATATTTCTCGAAAGCGACGTAGATAGACACTATTTTTTGTAATGTTGTATACAGTGAGGACGCGCGGGTTGGAACAAATTCATTTAAAATTTTAGGTTTTGTTTTATGGAAAAACGCTGGGATAGGACGATTTTTATTTTTAGCTGCGGTTTTTCTGATGGTTAATTGATGAACAAAGGCTGGTCCAAAAATAAGTTACGACCATCAAATTTTTTTTGTTCAAATGAAAACACGTTTTTTTATTTAATTTGTTAATTTTGCATCGAAGTATGTTTCATGTACCATGTCCTATACTCAAACTCAACAGTTATCGCGAAATTTACAATTGAACATATCAATAACTGAGACCGTATCCTACAAAATTTATTTCACTCTGTTGTCTGAAAAGGACCGATTTATTAAAAAAAAACAGAAAAACAAATCAAATTAAATGTTCAAACTATTGACCACCAACTATTTTCGACTTGTTTTTTTTTTTTAATCTAGCAAAACATTAAAATCTGTGTTTATTTGGTTTTTTTTTTTATTGTTGGCTTGTCACCGTTTAGTCACATGGAAACTGTATGACAATGTCACTTAAAATAAGTAATTGTCAAGTGCAGTTGCAAAGTTTGACAGAATGCCGCGTTTAACTGAGAAACAACGTATAGAAATTTTGATAATGGTAGGATATGGCGTCAGGACTCGAACACAAGCTGAAGTTTTTGATTTGTTTAGTAATAAGTACCCGGAGAGGCCTATTACACGATCAGTAGTTAGTAAGATAGAAAAAAGTTTAGAGTCTTTGGCCACGTAAGAAACAATTATAATCCCAACAATGTTACATTTCCAGAAAACACACAATTGAATGTTTTGCTCGATTTACAAGAAAATCCTCACAAATCAAGTCGACAAGTAGCTGCAGAACTGTCAGTAAGTAAATCTTCTATTTTAAAATATTTACACAAGAACAAATGGCACCCATACAAAGTGCATTTAGTACAGGCACTTGTTGATGACGATCTCGACCCCAGATTAGAATTTTGTGAAATAATGATGGATAGATGCAATGTCAACCCACAATTTTTAAGTAATATAGTTTTTTCCGACGAGGCAACATTTTATTTGAGTGGTTCGGTGAACAAGCTAAATTTTCGATATTGGGCATCAGAGAACCCACATTAGACAATAGAGAGTCAAACACAATTGCCCCAGAATGTAAACGTTTGGGCCGGAATTATGGGTACCGCAATTGTGGGTCCCTTTTACTTTCTTATACGTAGTATAAGAACATTTTCGACCTCGAGATTTTTGCGGATGTCCACGTTTTGAAGTCCCCTGATACCAAAAAAGTGGTTTTTAAAAAATGTCTGTGTGTCTGTCTCTCTCTGTGTGTGTCTGTGTGTCTGTGTGTGTGTGACCACGATAGCGGTCAAACCGCTACAGATATCAATTCCAAATTTTGTATTTACCAATATAATCTCCCTCTTGAGAACTGATTAGATTTTGAGCAAAATCAGCAGACCGGAAGTAGTAGTTTACTTCGGTGAAAAAATCGAATTTTGCAAAAATTTCGTGAATTACTAAGTTTAAACAAATTTATAAAGAATTCATATGTACTTAAAATTGAAATTGTGAACAATTTTATTAAAAAGATTTTTCGAAATTCCTACCGGAAGTAGGTCTTTTACTGTTATCGAAAATCAGTTTCTTGCAAATATTTTGCAAGTCATGCTTTTTAGACAGGTACGCTACGAATATAAAAGTATTTAGAACATAATTTTCAATATCTTTTGTATAAAAAAAAATTTCAAAATTCGGACCGGAAGTATCACTTTTACTCTTACCGAATAGCGATTTTTTGCAAATATGTCGTAAGTTATGCATTCTATATATATTTATCAAGAGTACAAAAGTATTTAGAGTTGGATTTTGAATATTTTTTGTATAAATGAAATTTCAAAATTCGGACCGGAAGTAACACCCATTTCATACGTATAAGAAAGTCGTGTGGTGGCCACACCTCATTTTTTTTATTGAGGGGAGAGAACACTTAATCCTGAAAAATATTTAGCCCTGCTACAAAATTACATAGTACCCAGTGTAAGTGCAGTTAACCCGAATAATGAGAACCCAAATATACCGGCAGATTCGATATGGTTCCAACAGGATGGAGCGTCCCCATACTATTCGAGAACAGTACGAGAATACCTTCATAATATTTTCCCAAATAGATGGATCGGTAGGAGAGGTTTTATCGAATGGGTTGCTAGGTCCCCAGATCTAACCCCATTAGATTTTTATCTATGGGGTTATCTAAAATCCATAGTGTACTTCAATAAACCAGAAAATATTAATGAATGGAAAAATAGAATTATAACCAAAATACAACAAATTAAGCCGCAAACGTTAACTGCAGTGTTACGAAAAATTGATCTTCGGCTTGCCTATTTTCAGGAAGTGAATGGTCAACAGTTTGAACATTTTATTTGACTTGTTTTTCTGTTTTTTAATAAATCAGTACTTTTCAGACAAGAGAGTGAAATAAATTTTGTAGGATACGGTCTCAGTTATTGATATGTTCAATTGTAAATTTCTCGATAACTGTTGAGTTTGGGTATAGGACATGGTACATGAAACATACTTAGAATTCGATGCAAAATTAGCAAATTAAATAAAAAACATGTTTCCATTTGAAAAAAAAATTGATGGTCGTAACTTATTTTTTGACCAGCCTTTGTACATCATTTAATTAAATGAAAACACCTCGTTTCACAAAAATTATGTTTTATTAAACACTAGATGTATGTACATTTCATTTTCCATGCAAATATCATCAGTAGTCTCTGAGACTACTGTACACTAGATGTATGTACATACATCTAGTGTTTAATAAAACATAATTTTTGTGAAACGAGGTGTTTTCATTTAATTAAATTATTTAATATTCACAAGTGCTCAACACTAACTTTCATAGTTTTTCATACTTTGTACATCAATTTACCATCAGAAAAACCGCAGTTAAAAATGAAAATCGACCTATCTGAGCGTTTTTATATAAAACAAAACCAAGAATTTTAAATGAATTTGTTCTAACCCGCGCGTCCTCACTCTCTAATAAAACGTCTTAATTCAAGCATGTTTTATTTTTTTTCAATAAATATAGCGTGTGCAGAAAACAGGATAAAATTGCATGACATATTTTCGCCTAAAATTATTTTCTTTTGAATAGAACACCCAGTATATCAGAGTAGTGTATGTTGAGCACTTGTGAAATTTAGAAATAGTAATAAAATAAAACACCTTTTTCACAAAAAAATAGTTTAATAACTAGATGTCACACGAAATGTCACAACTAGTTATTAAACTATTTTTTGTGAAAAAGGTGTTTTATTTTATTACTAACCCAGTATATCAGTTCATTTTTGAATTGCTTACTTAATTTCGCATCAAAAATAGTTAGACGTTATTACTTTAAAAGTGACCTTAACTGGGCTATTTCTTGATATACATTTTTCAACCTTATTTTTTTTATTTGTATACGGTATAGTGAGTCGTGGTTATTTGCTGCGAAACTGACAATAGAATGGATGACACTTAATAAGTTGTCAGTTGACAAACATGATTTTATAATTAATTTTTCTAAAAATGAGCTTAGAGATATGATTTTTGTGTGTATCGGGGGAATGTCAAAAAATTATTTACTTGTTAAAGATTGAATTATGTATAAAAATGAGGTGTGGCCATCACACGACTTTCTTATACGTACTCGTCTAAAAAGCATGACTTGCGAAATATTCCCAAAAAACTGATTTTCGATAAGAGTAAAAGACCTACTTCCGGTAGGAATTTCGAAAAACTTTTTAAGAGACAGAGACAGACACACAGACATTTTTTAAAAACCACTTTTTTGGTATCAGGGGACCTCAAAACGTGGACATCTGCAAAAATCTCGAGCTCGAAAATTTTCATCATCACAATACTTCCTTATACTACGTATAAGAAAGTAAAATGAGGTGTGGCCACCACACGACTTTCTTATACGTATGAGCGTTTCAAATTAAAGAATTTTAAGAATTTTTTTATACAAAAATTATTCAAAATACTATTCTAAGTACTTCTATTCTCTTAATAAATCTCTATATAATGCATACTTTGCAAGATATTATCAAAAAAGTGCTATTCGCTAAGAGTAAAAGTGCTATTTCCGGTCCGAATTTAAAATTTCATATATACAATAAATATTGCAAATCTAGTTCTAAATACTTTTGTACTCTTGATAAATATATATAGAATGCATAACTTACGACGTATTTGCAAAAAATCGTTATTCGGTAAGAGTAAAAGTGATACTTCCGGTCCGAATTTTGAAATTTCTTTTATATAAAATATATTGGAAATTAAGTTCTAAATACTTATAAATTCTTCATAAATCAGTCTAAACTTAGTAATTGACGAAATATTTGCAAATTTCGATTTTTTCACTGAAGTAAACTACTACTTCCGGTCTGCCGATTTTGCTCAAAATCTAATCAGTTCTTAAGAGGGAGATTGTATTCGTAAATACAAAATTTGGAATTGATATCTCCAGCGGTTTGACCGCTATCGTGGTCACACACACACACACACACACAGAGAGAGAGAGAGAGAGAGAGAGAGAGAGAGAGAGAGAGAGAGAGAGAGAGAGACATTTTTTTAAAAACCTCTTTTTTGGTATCAGGGGACCTCAAAACGTGGACATCTGCAAAAATCTCGAGGTCGAAAATTTTAATCATCACAATACTTCCTTATACTACGTATAAGAAAGTAAAATTGACTTTTAGACAAAAATGTGTTATGTTATTTTAATTCACTTTTCTGCGCAAGCAATTAGTAGTTGAAAAAATGAGGTGTGGCCACCACACGACTTTCTTATACGTATGAGCGTTTCAAACTATACAATTTTAAGAATTTTTTTATACAAAACTTATTCAAAATCCTATTCTAGGTACTTTCATTCGCGTAATAAATCGCTATAGAATGCATACTTTGCAAGATATTATCAAAAAAGTGCTCCTCGCTAAGAGTAAAAGTGCTACTTCCGGTCCGAATTTTGAAATTTCATATATACAAAAAATATTGCAAATCCATTTCTAAATACTTTTGTACTCTTGATAAATATATATAGAATGCATAACTTACGACATATTTGCAAAAAATCGCTATTCGATAAGAGTAAAAGTGGTACTTCCGGTCTGAATTTTGAAATTTTTTTTATACGAAAGATATTGAAAATTATGTTTTAAATACTTTTATACCCGTAACGTACTTGTCTAAAAAGCATGACTTGCGAAATATTCGCAAAGAACTGATTTTCGATAAGAGTAAAATACCTATTTCCGGTAGGAATTTCGAAAAACTTTTTAAATAAAATTATTCTCAATTTTAATTTTAAGTATATATGAATTCTTTATAAATTTGTTTAAACTTAGTAGTTGACGAAATATTCGCAAAATTCGATTTTTTCGCTGAAGTAAACTGCTACTTCCGGTCTACCGATTTTACTGAAAAACTAATCAGATCTCAAGAGGGAGATTATACACGTAAATACAAAATTTGGAATTGATATCTACAGCGGTTTGGCCGCTATCGTGGTCAAACACACACACACACACAGACAGACACACAGACACACAGACATTTTTTAAAAACCACTTTTTCGGTATCAGGGGACCTCAAAACGTGGACATCTGCAAAAATCTCGAGGTCGAAAATTTTCATCATCACAATACTTCCTTATACTACGTATAAGAAAGTAAAAAATGAGGTGTGGCCACCATACGACTTTCTTATACGTATGAGCGTTTCAAACTATACAATTTTAAGAATTTTTTTTATACAAAACTTATTCAAAATCCTATTCTAAGTACTTTCATTCTCTTAATAAATCGCTATAGAATGCATACTCTGCAAGATATTCGAAAAAAAGTGCTACTCGCTAAAAGTAAAAGTGCCACTTCCGGTCCGAATTTTGAAATTTCATGTACACAAAAAATATTGCAAATTCAACTCTAAATACTTTTGTACTCTTAATAAATATATATAGAATGAATAATTTACGACATATCTGCAAAAAATCGATATTCTGTAAGAGTAAAAGTGGTACTTCCGGTCCGAATTTTGAAATTTTTTTTATACAAAAGATATTTAAAATTATAATTTAAATACTTTTATACTCGCAATGTACCTGCCTAGAAAGCATGACTTGCGAGATATTCGCAAAAAACTGATTTTCGATAAGAGTAAAACACGTACTTCCGGTTGGAATTTCGAAAAACTTTTTTAAGATAATTTGTCTCGAATTTAATTTTGAGTACATTTCAATTCTTTATAAATTTGTTTAAACTTAGTAATTGACGAAATATTGGCAAAATTCGATTTTTTCACTGAAGTAAACTGCTACTTCCGGTCTACCGACTTTACTGAAAAACTAATCAGATCTCAAGAGGGAGTTTGTACACGTAAATACAAAATTTGGAATTGATATCTACACCGGTTTGACCGCTATCGTGGTCACACACAGACAGACAGACAGACAGACACACACACACACAGACATTTTTTTAAAAACCACTTTTTCGGTATCAGGGGACTTCAAAACGTGGACATCTGCAAAAATTTCGAGGTCGAAAATTTTCATCATCACAATACTTCCTTATACTACGTATAAGAAAGTAAAAAGGATTATGCTTGCAATAGGTCTCTTTATTGTGAACAACACTACCAGAAAAAATGAGGTGTGGCCACCACACGACTTTCATATACGTATGAGCGTTTCAAACTGTACAATTTTAAGAATTTTTTTAATATAAAACTTATTTAAAATCCTATTCTAAGTACTTTCATTGTCTTAATAAATCGCTATAGAATGCATACTTTGCAAGATATTATCAAAAAAGTGCTCCTCGCTAAGAGTAAAAGTGCTACTTCCGGTCCGAATTTTGAAATTTCATATATACAAAAAATATTGCAAATCCAGTTGGACATATTTGCAAAAAATCGGTATTCGATAAGAGTAAAAGTGGTACTTCCGGTCTGAATTTTGAAATTTTTTTTATACAAAAGATATTGAAAATTATGTTTTAAATACTTTTATACCCCTAACGTACTTGTCTAAAAAGCATGACTTGCGAAATATTCGCAAAAAACTGATTTTCGATAAGAGTAAAACACCTACTTCCGGTAGGAATTTCGAAAACCTTTTTAAATAAAATTATTCTCAATTTTAATTTTAAGTATATATGAATTCTTTATAAATTTGTTTAAACTTAGTAGTTGACGAAATATTGGCAAAATTCGATTTTTTCGCTGAAGTAAACTGCTACTTCCGGTCTACTAATTTTACAGAAAAACTAATCAGATCTCAAGAGGGAGATTATACACGTAAATACAAAATTTGGAATTGATATCTACAGCGGTTTGGCCGCTATCGTGGTCACACACACAGAGAGAGAGAGAGAGAGAGAGAGAGAGAGAGAGAGAGAGAGAGAGAGAGAGAGACAGACAGGCACACACACAGACATTTTTTAAAAACCACTTTTTCGGTACCAGGGGACTTTAAAACGTGGATATCTGCAAAAATCTCGAGGCCGAAAATTTTCATCATCACAATACTTCCTTATACTACGAATAAGAAAGTAAAAGTGATCATTAGATGCGTCGTTTTCGAGATATATAATTTAGAAGGTGCTCCTAATGAGTGGCTATCTTCCGCTTCGAAATATCTTTCCTCGTAAAGTCACAATCGGCCTTACGCGCGGATATGACTCACCCAGTATATTAGCAATGTATTAAAAAAGGCGTTTTTATTATTTTATATTGAATTATTTATGAAAGCACTTCTAGAAAGACTATAGAAATTCGTATTGACAAAAATCAAGTTAATATAAACATCGTCCTTCTTTATAATTTAATTATCTTATGTTTATAGAAACTGCATTGATAATGTTGTTATATTTTCGATTAAAAATTTGAAATTATAAATTATTTACTAATTAATAGCAATGACGCACAACATTAAAAGTTAACATTAAAGTTTGCTATTTATTCTGTTAGCATGCACTACTTGCATAATATAAACATCATTGGTTACATTAATCAATAAAACACCCTCTCCATACTTTTAAGTGAGTCTCTATATTTAAATATCAATATTGTATATACACCCTTATAAGGCTAGATTTACTAAATTAACATCGATTAAATGGGCAAAGTTACACAGAAATTAGAATAACCGTTTTCAAAATTGACATGTAGCCTTCTTTATGGCATTTATGACATACCAATCATAAATAAAATTTCTGAAAGTAATTTAACGCTAGAGAGATACAATCAATTCCAAATTAAAAAAAAAATTCTGAACATATGTACTTACCTGAAATTTCTGGTAGGTGTGGTTGCCCATCCACCCATTCCTGTAAAAACTGAATATCCTCTTTTTTCAAATTGTCATTTTTTTCGTATTCTTTTGATACATCTACAAAAGTATCGTGTGGCATTTTGACTAATATTTAATATTGCAATTACAGGAAGCCTGTCAGTTAGAAAGTGACACTTCCAAACAAAATTACCACATGTAAATTAAATCATAAGTCTAATTGCTTCAGGATATCATGTTGCGTTTTATTGTTATTATTTTTTGTCGCCGATAACCTTAATGTCTCTTTTTTCTGAACAAGTAACTGTATTACGTAATGTTTTTATATCTGAATATATTTACATACAGTTCTTGGCAAATAAAACGGTACACGTCTTATTACGAGTTTAGCTTAAGGCTATACGCCCGGCCTCGAAATCGTTTTTCCCATTTCCTAATCGTATTTTTCATGAAAACCTTACCGAATTTACACGCTAATTTAAGAAAAAAATGCCTTTCAATGGATAAATCGTAATTTCTTCGAAATTGTCCAAAGGGCCCTAAATAAAAATTAAAATGTAAGAAATTTCAAAAAACAAGCCTTTATTTAAAATTATGTAACACTCAACAGCAATACATAAATTTTATTAAGCGCATGCTAGGACTCACACGGCTTGCGCGCAGGGAGTATAATTATTATATTTGACTCGCAATAATTTGCTTCTGAAACGATCTAGAAATTTATTTCTTGCACAAAAAATAATTTTGGAATGTTGGCTTTATTTTGTTTCACATATATATGGGTAAATTCTGAAAAATAAGATTAGTTACTCGATAGCTGAAAAATACCTTACACAAATTGGTGGTCTACTAAAACTTTTTTTTTTTTATAAAATTTACACACCATAAAGAAAAATCGAAAACACTAGTATCATCCAAATACTTTAGGGTATAACCTTAAAAAAACAGATCCCTAGCTCTCTGCATTGCTGAGATATCACGAGATAAGTATTAAAAATTGAAGAAAATGAAAATTTTAAAATTTACACAAAAAAACGATTTTTCGACCTTTCCGCGATTTCGATTTTATTTTCCAACTCAAAATTTGAATCCGGCAGGTGATTTTACATATTCAGCTTCACATTTTGTGTGTGTTTGAGAAAATATAGATTGTCTAATTTAGAGGAGGTTGCTTCCCCACTGCCAAACATCTGGGCCAACCGGCGATTATCTGAGACCATAACGCAGCCATAAATTACAGGCAGATTAGATTAGGTGACAATTTCTTTTCTCTATCTTTTTCCTCAGCATAAGACAGAGCACGCGGACCCTTAAACATTTGTCTTTTATTACATTTGCACGAAAAGCAGTGGTACGCCTATTTCAAATCGAACTCAGCTTGAAGCGGGCGTTCAGCCTTAATTTTATTTGTGCAAGTCTTTTACGAAAACAATTAATGTTATGAATTTCCTTGTTAAACATATGTTATAAATGTCAAATATATTCACTGCACAGTTTGCATTTAAGTTGCTACGAATATTTCTTATGTTAGAGAAGTATGTAAAGCAAGAATTTGCACTAATATAGAAGACGAATGGCCGATAAGAAGTATAGCAGAAGAATTTGCAGGATTTGGAATAGGAAAGAGTACAGTAAGCAGAATATATAAAAAATGAGGTGTGGCCACCACACGACTTTCTTATACGTATGAGCGTTTCAAATTATAGAATTTTAAGAATTTTTTATACAAAAATTATTCAAAATCCTATTCTAAGTACTTCTATTCTCTTAATAAACCTCTATAGAATGCATACTTTGCAAGATATCAAAAAAATGCTCCTCGCTCCTCGCTTATTCTCAATTTTAATTTGAAGTATATATAAATTCTTTATAAATTTGTTTAAACTTAGTAATTGACGAAATATTGGCAAAATTCGATTTTTTCGCTGAAGTAAACTGCTACTAAAGTCTTACCTCAATGAAATGAATAATTTAAAGGCAGTAATTAGTATAAGAAATTCTGAAATGTCCATAGGTTATTCCTTCGACACCTCTTATTAACAACACAGAAACTGACTGTTAAATTACAATACAAATATAAAATAAATTTCGCCAGTCGGATTTCAACCACCTGCTCTAAAGTGCATGAGGTTTGAAAAAACACGAATTTTTGAAATCTTGAAAAGTTTAAATAACATCTGATGTAGACATTTTTAAAAACGAAAAAAACCGTGATAGAGCTCGAGTCGTAGAATAATTAGTATCATGACTTCAACCTTCTATTTCAAAAATTTTAGAATAAAATCGCTTCTAATGAAGATTTTTCAAAACGGAAAAAGTGTAATTTGTAAAACATGTTGTAATAAATATAACAATGCAAAGTTCCAGCCTTCTACCGTGAAAATTGACGATTTGTTCAAGAGGGTCACTTTCATTTTACGCAAATTTCGCAATTTTTGACACTTTGCCAAGTCCGCTTGGTAGTGAATATTCGCCGGTGCTAGACCCACCGTCGGAGGTCACGGCTCCTAAATCTCGAGAAATTAGCTCCACCAATTTTTAGTTTCAAACGCCACCACTGAGGTTTTAGAGATGGCGCGGAGGTCGGCACGCCAATGCAAAATTAAATTAATATACAGTGTGTCTCAAATTGACCTTGAAGCTTTGCAAAATAAGACCTCACGCTCGCGCCGTAATAATGGCCTTGATAAGTTAAGATTGCACGCGCCTATTTTCTAGCCAAAACAAGACCTAATGTGATGAGTGTGCACTTTTTGCATGCTTTGTATAAACAAAACTACTGCGCCTGGTGTTCAGGTGTCACTACTTACCTGAGCAGACGTATCTTAGCTGCAGCAGGTTCCTTAAACGTATAATTACTAGTTTTAGTTTTTAATAGTTTAGCTAATCTGCAGGTAAGTTGCATTTAGCAATCACATGCACTGAATGCACTTACAGTGAACATGTTAAAAATTAATTGTCAGTGATTCCGAAATTTATTGCAAAGTCTGTAATATATCGTCACTTAGCTTTGCTAAAACATACACAAAAATAGTTTTTATGCAGAGAATGTCGATAGTTTACAAAATTTCGATACATGTTTAAATGACGATGCTAGAAGTATTTTGTGTGCAAGGAACTATTACAAATCCTAAATTTAAAAATCAGTTGTTATTTTTTCAGGAACACTTTGGAAATTTACCTAAACTAATCACATATTTTGAAAATCGAAATCTCAAACTAAAATATGGATTAACCACATTAGATGTGGCTATTAATAATGTCAAAAGTATTCGAAGTGACTTCGGATGTGGCCTTTGGCAAAAGTTAGACGCAGTTTATAATAGAAATCCAGATTTAATAACATTGCGGCAATTGTGTATGGGGACAATGACACAAAATGAAACTTTAAAATACGCTGAAATAAAAGAATATTTCCAGTACGCACCTATAATTATTTGCGATGTAGAAAGGACGTTTTCTATCTACAAGGATGTACTTAATTCAAAGAGAACAAGTCTTACAGAAGAGAATCTTGAGAAAGTATTGCTAGTAAATATTAATACTCCTTTACTCGACTTGAACAACAACATGAACAAATAATTATGTATTTTGTATTTTATAAATCACCAGCCAGCCATTTGTTATCCAGTTACATAAATAAAATTAAAACCTCTTTAAAATTAGAAAATTTCAATAATGCGCCCATGGGCGATGAGTCATCGGCCACTCGTGTCCGCTCCCTAGTGATAATGAGGACTAACAGAATTATTTATATCACACATATCTGCTTTATATAACAAACTACTGCACCTCAGCAGACTTCTATTAAAACAGTAAAGTAAACACCACTCTAAACTAAGACTTGAAAATATTTAATCTCGCCTTATTATATAGTAAAACTAAAATTAAAATGTTAACGAATAGCAATATAAAGACATAAATTGTTATAATTCAATAAAGTGTTTAAATGTTGTGGTTTTCTGTAGAAGTATACTAAATTGCTGAGTCGGATTTTAAAGCGCGTGATACATGTTTACAACATATCACAGTGATATAAGTACGGAAATAAATTATTATTTACGAAATCTAAATTATGGCGGTTATCGTAAGATAATTTCATATATATATATATAGGGGATTTAAAATATAGCTAGCAATTGCAACTGTTCCACTTACCTGTATGAATACTAAAAAAAGGCATTTCTTCATATATAAATATTACATATACTGTCTTCAACATTGAATAAATCATTAGATGAAAGTTTATTACCACCTAAGATGCTACACGTGGTAGCCAAAAAATTATTCCCGTAAGATAATTTACATAATTTATATTTGACTGTTTCTGTTCATTTAATTTAGATTTGGCATTGGTAAAATTGTAATGCGAGGTTCACAGATGGTGGTGAATTAACATACTCCCTGAAAGCGGAGATGTTAAAAAAAGTTTGGAAACCTACCAAAAAATATAATCGAATGAATAGCACTGAGGAAGATGAGATAGCTCTATTTGAAACAGCCGTAAACCGTTTCAATTTTAATATTGGTGAGCTGGAAGAGAAAAAGAGGAACCCAAGCAGAAAAAAATAAACAAACATAAATTATTGGAAAATCGTTTATTAAAACCATCACCATGCATCATCTACAAATATTGAGTGTGTATATGATGACGATGCAGATAATTTTTGTAGTCAGAAATATAAATTTCAAATTTTATAAATAAAAGAAATTCTTGTAACTATGTGTTTGTATTTAATAAAGTATTTATACAATAGGTACCGTCAACTGGGGTAACATTGGCCCACTTTTTACAAGTTTTTGTTATAATGAGCAAAGTTTTGAGAACACTTTAAGCAAAAATTGACCATGATATATCTCTTGAGCTTTGATTTAAATAAAACTTTAACATTGCATTCTGTACTTTGATTTTGTTAGTCCGCTATACCTCAAAAAAAAATCCAAAAAAAATGAGTCAAAGTTACCCACTATTGGGGTAACTTAGTCCCGACTGGTGAAACTCATAGAAAGAGAGGTATTTTATGACTTAGGCCAATGTTATCCCAAATTATAAAACCTAACAACTAATTACGTACAAAAATTTTTCTGGGAATGATCATTTAGGGCAAAAATATGACAAAACAGTCAAAAGTCAAACATTTATTACTTTTCTTTGCAAGTAGGGAACAATAATGAAAAGTAAGATTGAATAAACAGAACATAAGCTAAGGTAGGTAACCATGTAAAGGTAAAAAACATTGATTAAATAGATAAGTAGGTAACTAGTGAAATATATAGGTAACAATTTAAACAAAAGTATCCAGCTCTGGAACTGCAAACTGGTTTCGCTTGGAAATCATTTTGGGAGGATTAATTTTACATAAGACGTCTTCCCAGTTATAAATCTCTACGTCCTTTCTTTCTGGCCACCGCCAACACTTTAATCGTCTTTCCATACAATCAACGGTGGGTCCTACTTGAGAAATCTTAACAATCTTCCCAGGATATTTGTCCCCATTAAACAAAACAATCACAAAATCTTCAACTGCAACGTCTGCAGGTGTTAACTTTGGTAGGTTGGCGTAAGTGTTCAAGGTAGTTGATATTTCCTCTTCTAGGTCGGAAAATGTTTCGCTGACTGTATCTGATTCTAAGGGCACATCAGAGTCTTCATCAGAGGAACTTAAGTCATCAAGTTGTTGTTTCTGTAGATAGGTTTTTGTAGGTTTGGATTTTGAAGGCGCAGGAGTATTTCTTGCTGCTTCCAGATCAGCAGCAGAAATGCTTTTTCCTGCAGGAACCTGCAGTTTCTTCCTCCTTTTCTTCGGATTGCAAGTGCCAACATAATCTGCTCGTTTTTTGTCTAATTGTTCCAAAAAAGCCTCGCCTACAGTATTTTTGTCAACGTCTGTTAGTTTTTCTGGTAGACGGTCAAGTAGCATTTATTTGTTTAGAGGACAGATTCCACATTTTCTAAATCCAGAAATCAGATTTTGCGTCTTGTTTTCCGCTAAGCTGTTCATCAATTCCTTCAATAATGTTGGGAATAAATCTTTGGGAACGGTTGGGTACTTGGAGCCTGCTTTAGATTCTTTCCATTTA
Organism: Amphimallon solstitiale; assembly: GCA_963170755.1. Classification (NCBI taxonomy): domain Eukaryota; kingdom Metazoa; phylum Arthropoda; class Insecta; order Coleoptera; family Scarabaeidae; genus Amphimallon; species Amphimallon solstitiale. Next base: position 33,616,879 of record OY720677.1, read on the forward strand.
GTTAGAATTCCCCGCCACAATCGTTTCATAGGGGCAAAAAAGGCTACATCTAAAGGTTGCGATATGTGGGTTGTGTTGGGCGGTAAACATACAAATCTTATATTATGTTGTTCACATAGCTGAAGAACTCGACTGTTGATATGAGAAGAAAGGTTGTCACCAATTAACAGTACGGGCCCATCTTCATGTCTAACTTCTGACAGAAACTGCAACTCAAACCAATCTTCAAAACAAGTTCCATCAAACCATCCACTTTTCGAACGGTTATACCGCGCATGTTCAGGGCCGTTTTCCATCCAAGTCGACCAAATGTGGTCGGCTTTGTAGACAACGTAAGGTGCAAGACATTTGCCACTGGCATTGCCACAAAACATCACCGACGTGGAACTCTTGCTGTAATTGCAAATTTTCTCAAGATACTTAGTCCCTCGTTTGCATATGACCTTTTTGTTGCCAGGATCATCGCTTAGGTTGGTCTCATCGTAATTCCAGATTCTAGAAGGTGGAATGTCTTGTATGGCAACCTTCAGGTTCTCCATGTAAGATTCAATATCAGTTGCACTAACATGTGCTCGAGCCTTTTTAATATTTGCACTCATTCGGACAGATAAATTGTGATGCCGTTGTAAAAAGGATCGTGTCCACTCATACCCAGGTAGGTTGTCTTTAAATAAAGGAACTCTTACGCCTTTTTTGTCCAAGTAGCTTTTGACCGCCATACGAAAATCGGAGTGATCTACAGGGAATCCATAATCTGCTAATTTGATCAAATGTTGTTCAAAAGCTGTTTCTTCAGCCTCTGTAAATACGCGGGAGCGACCGACCTTTTTTCCATGATTTCCTTTTAATTTATTTTTGATTGTCGATCTAGAAATACCAAAATTTTCTTCTGCTTCACGCTGAGTCATTTGATGGGAACGAACTGCTTGTAAGCATGCCTGTAACGTGTCAGGGGTGTAATTGCCATAGTGTCTTGAACCGGGGCGTCTCTTATAATTTCGAACCATTGTCATCTGAAATTAACAAGTTTCAGAGCGGTAAAAATATAGTTCTTAGTTTCCATTAAACACCAAACTGCAGGGTACAAATGAATTAATTAAAATATTAATATTAAAGACACAGCTAATGAGATGGTATAATAAAAAAAAGTAGGTAAGTAGGTAGGTACCTACTGCTGCACATCTAATTGGGGTAACTTTGCCCTGGGCTAAAGTAACCCCATAAACTGGGACAAAGTTACCTCACACTAAATAACAGTTGCCATGGAAACTAGTAAGAGAGAAATTATAATTCAATGTTTATAGTCTATTTGCATATTGATGTAAGTGTTAAAACAAATACTCACTGGTATAATGGAGCATTCCAAACTTGTAACACACACAGAAGTTGACAGTCTTGAAAAATGGCGCGATCAGCTGACTTGCTATTTGAGTCGTACTGTGAAGTGGTCAAAAGATGAACCATCACAACAGCCGGCTGAAAGTAAAGCTGGTGCCGCCATCTATCGTTTCCATAAGTTATTAATGAAATTAGCTTCCTTTAATGAGGAGCTTTACCCTGATGAATATTTTTTTGCATGAGGGCCAAAGTTACCTTCAAAGGGACAATGTTACCCCAGTTGACGGTATACATTTTGTTTAGCACGCTTTAAATTCTTATTTTTATGAAAATTACAATGCCAACTCCATTCATTTTGTTTTAAAGTACTCAGATTTGGACGAGTAAATCTCTCCATATCGATAAATTGTATTGGGTAGAAAATTTTATAAAATATTCTTTTATTTAATCCTTTTACCATTATGAGCCATCGATATTGATTGTGATTCATACTCATCGTCCCAAGATATACCATGCTTATTATCAACCAGATTTTATTCTATTGTTAAAACAAGTTTCAATATGTCCTCAAGTTATAATTTTTTTTATTTTTAGTGATTTATTTTTATTCTAAATGAAAAATATTTTTCTTTGCTAACAGGTAATAGGGAAATCTGACCTTTTATTTTTAATGCTAATATTTCAATTAAAAAATATCTATCATATCCAAATAAGACTATAGTTGAGATTACAAGATTGATGTGCACTACCATGATATTTTCCAGTAAGATGACAATGGTTTATAAATTTATTATCAAATTGTTTAATAGTTTATTCACAAATATGACATATTTTGGATTTCAAAAATTCTAATTTTTCAGATTCAGATAAAAAGAATCATTCCTTTCCTATTTAAAAAAATTATTTAATTTGTGGGGAAAGTTTGGATAATTCTTCTACAACTAATTTAATACAATCCTTACCTGTATACATTTTAAATTGTGAAAGTTAGTCATCATATGAACATTTCATATAATAAACAATACTAGGCTGTATGTTCTTGATATTTTTGTGAAATAGAATTTGAAGTTATTAAAAATTATTATTTTTTTCTAAAATACTATCTAAATCACAGTAATTACAAATTAAATTTCATATATGTTGGTTTCCAGTTTTTTATACATTTGAACATTAATTTTGTAACAATCATTTGTGCTAGATCTTCTGTCAATAAATTCTATTATTATTATTATCACTATTTGAACTATGTCTATAATTTGGTGGGTAATTCATAGGTTTTTCACTTAATAAGGTGCACCAAACCTCATAAAAATTGTTTTAAACAACATATATTTAGTTTATATATATAAATTTACAATAGTACATGATTTATCTTTTTCAACTTTACAAGAAGTATTTCAAGATAAACATTTTTATATGTCAAAGGTTAAATTGATAAGTGTTATACATAGTCATTAATTAACATTATTATCTATACATTTTTATATAAAAGATAATTTCTAAATTTATCGGGTAATGCAGCATTGTAACATGTATCTTCATATAGGATTTGTACAACAAGTTCTCAGAATTTACACAAAACTATTGCGATTAACATTAAAATCGTATCAAATTCTTCTATTACGTTCACACTATTTGTGCAAATAAAATGGGAAATAATATGTGGCTTAAAGTACGGGGCAAAATATTTAAAATATAACCACTTCATTATTACAGTTCAAGATGCATTTCAGATATCCACGCAATTAAATGTGATGATTCTCGCATATACTGTGTCCAAAGTGTCGACAGACAATCCAAATTGTGTAATTAATTGTCTGTTACATGCGCTTGACCGCTTTGACATTTCAGAAGGTAAGTCGATTAATTAAATATAAAAAGAATATTTGAAATAGATTAAAATATAGTAGTAGTAATAAATTTATTAAACTTTCTCGTTGAAGCAATAACAATAAATATAATAATGTAAACTTTATAAAATTAGAAGCAGCTCTCGGTGTATTAAATTATTATAAACAACAATTTCATTTTTTAAGTAATGAATCTGTAAAAGAACCAATTATATATTTAAACAAAAGCATTCAGAAGTTTTGTAATTAAAATTATGAAAGAAATAAAAATAGAAGCAATTGATCATGTTACAAATTTAAAAGCATGATTTGATGATAATGAAAAAAAAAATAGGTTGGCCTTTTCTTGAAATTTCATATTTAATAGTTAATATTGTTAATTATGACCCAACAAAATCCAAACAGAGTAATTATTATATACACATACATATCCATAGGGTTATAATCAAAATTAAATGACCTATCTTTTCCTTTTTAATTAATCATAGTATGCGCATTCTAAATATACAGCTTGAAATAAAATATATAGACATAAATCTACTCATTATGAGTAAAACCACAATCAGAAGCTAGTAAAATGAATTGTAATGGTGAAGTAGAAGAAAAGAGTATTCCTAGAAGTGAAAACTATTTTGCTGATAATCCTGAGTTTCAACAAAAATTTTGCTGGTTGCCAATATCATCATTTAAATACTATGAAGAATCTGGCACTTCAAGGATATTTTCAATTTGTAATAATTGTGATAAATTACCTGAACGTCGAGATAATTTTAATGATTATAATTTAATACAAAATCTAAATAAACATAAATTGTGTGACGAAACTAGAGAACCTATGAAATTCCAATATGTAAATTATGTAAAAAAAAACGAGTATATAAAGTATACTCAAAAATGTTCAAATTACAAAAAGGAAGAAATGAATTTAATTACTTCACTACCATTGAAAAAATGAGGTGTGGCCACCACACGACTTTCTTATACGTATGAAAGTGTTACTTCCCGTCCGAATTTTGAAATTTCATTTATACAAAAAATATTCCAAATCCAACTCTAAATACTTTTGTACTCTTCATAAATATATATAGAATGCATAATTTACGACATATTTGCAAAAAATCGTTATTCGGTAAGAGTAAAAGTGTTACTTCCGGTCCGAATTTTGAAATTTTTTTTATACAAGAGATATTTAGAAGTACGTTCTAAATACTTTTATACTGGTTATGTACCTGCCTAGAAAGCATGACTTGCGAGATATTCGCAAAAAACTGATTTTCGATAAGAGTAAAAGACCTACTTCCGGTCGGAATTTCGAAAAACTTTATTAATACAATTTTTCTCAAATTTAATTTTAAGTACATTTGAATTCTTTATAAATTCGTTTAAACTTAGTAATTGACGAAATATTTGCAAAATTCGATTTTTTCACTGAAGTAAACTACTACTTCCGGTATGCCGATTTTGCTCAAAATCTAATCAGTTCTCAAGAGGGAGATTATATTCGTAAATATAAAATTTGAAGTTGATACCTATAGCGGTTTGACCGCTATCGTGGTCACACACACACACACAGACACACACACACACAGAGAGAGAGAGACATTTTTTAAAAACCACTTTTTTGGTATCAGGGGACCTCAAAACGTGGACATCTGCAAAAATCTCGAGGTCGAAAATTTTCATCATCACAATACTTCCTTATACTACGTATAAGAAAGTAAAAAATGAGGTGTGGCCACCACACGACTTTCTTATACGTATGAAAGTGTTACTTCCGGTCCGAATTTTGAAATTTCATTTATACAAAAAATATTCCAAATCAAACTCTAAATACTTTTGTACTCTTCATAAATATATATAGAATGCATAATTTACGACATATTTGCAAAAAATCGCTATTCGATAAGAGTAAAAGTGGTACTTCCGGTCTGAATTTTGAAATTTTTTTTATACAAAAGATATTTAAAAGTACATTCTAAATACTTTTATACTCGTAATGTACCTGCCTAGAAAGCATGACTTACGAGATATTCGCAAAAAACTGATTTTCGATAAGAGTAAAAGACCTACTTCCGGTAGGAATTTCGAAAAACTTTATTAATACAATTTTTCTCAAATTTAATTTTGAGTACATTTGAATCCTTTATAAATTTGATTAAACTTAGTAATTGACGAAATATTTGCAAAATTCGATTTTTTCACTGAAGTAAACTACTACTTCCGGTCTGGCGATTTTGCTCAAAATCTAATCAGTTCTCAAGAGGGAGATTATATTCGTAAATACAAAAGTTGGAACTGATATCTACAGCGGTTTGACCGCTATCGTGGTCACACACACACACACACACACACAGACACACACACACACAGACATTTTTTAAAAACCACTTTTTTGGTATCAGGGGACCTCAAAACGTGGACATCTGCAAAAATCTCGAGGTCGAAAATTTTCATCATCACAATACTTCCTTATACTACGTATAAGAAAGTAAAAAGGAAAAGAAATTCTAGAAGTTATGTGAAACAAATTTAGGTAAGTCAGAAAATGTGGAAAAATATATGTCAATTATTGCTATAAATGGATAAGTTGTTTTATTCGATAAAGATGTATTCTGTAAATTGTTCTGGAAAGACATAGAGATTCACTCATTTTAAACGTATGACTACATATTAATAAGTATGTGTTTTGTTTATATTTATTAATAATAATAATTAAATATTCTAATGTTTGTTTTAGGAATACATACTCATGATGATTTATTAGCAGCTGGATATATTATTGGGTGGAATGGAGGTTAATATCCAATTACAAACTTTCAAAGCAAAATGTACTGCTGACTTACAGAACTTGCTAATTCTAATCGTAGTGTGATGTGAAAATATTGATGATTTTCTAGTTGATGTTAGTCCCTCACTTAGTGAATATTTATTAAAAAAGTATTTTTGTATTACATATAATAATTAATATGAATAAAACTGTTGCTATTATTAAACTTCTCGACAGTGGTAATTCCATTTTACGTTTAAATCTAAAAGTATTGCAGGATATAAGTATTTCAACAAACAAAAGTAGAACACTGAAAACAAGTTCTTCTGGAAGAATACCGAATGTTTTGCACATCATATTACTGGGAGAACACAAATAGATGGACCTCCTTCAAGGAGAAAATATTGTACTTCTTGTAACAATTCTACAAAATATTTGAAATAATTTTATTTAGATATTTTACTCTTTTTCAATGTAACGCAAAGATGTTGAACTAACCAAAGAAAGAAATTATAATTATACAAACATATTGTACATTGAACAAGTCAGCACTAAATCTTTTTATGTAGTTTTTATCGTAAAGAAATATCAAATAACATGTTTACTACAATATAATGTTTTATAAAAATAAAAATTATTAATTCTCAATATATATGTTTTTTTCCAGATTAAACCTATATATAAAATAAAACCAAAATTTTCACTTCTTACGTTTTTCTTATTTTATAATAATTAAACATATCAATCATATAACATAAATTACATTTATAAGAATTATAATATTCTAATGTAATCGCCATATACAAGCGTGCTTTGTGTTCGTCTTCCCCCATTTCAAGCCACCACTCAGGATGTTCTTCCTCTAAGCGTTGTGTAGCGCATTTTGTGATATAATCCCTGTAAAAAGAGGGGTCATTAAATTCTAACTGCATCTCTTGCAGAAAGGATTTGGATATTTCTTCATCCATTCTATTATAAATTGTAATTTGTACTCTGCTAAGATTTACTAACACAGTATAGGATTAGTTTATGTTCAAGTACTATATATATTAGTCTTTATTATAAAGAAATATCAAATGTTTACTGTAACATAACATTCAGTGCATGTGACTGGTAAATGCAACACACACTAGGTATAATTTACCTGTAGATTAGCCACACAAAAACTAGTAATTATACGTTTAAGCGAACCTACTGCAGACAGATATTTAAATTTAATTTTGCAGCCCAAAATTGATTTCACCAGTTACAGGTTGTAATTTGGACTGAGCGTCTGTTCAGAATTTCGTCCCTCTCCTTTTGGAATAAGGTATAGGCTATATATTATCAAATTCTTTAGGAATACACTCGCTAGTTGGATTTTTCTAGTTTTCAATCTTCACTTTATAAATTAACATGATATTATTTATAAAGTACAATAAGACACGCGCTTTTCTCTTGTATAATATAAAATAAGTCATTTACCGTGGAAGAATTTAAAAAAAAATAATTAAGAAAATCGTAATTATTACAAATAACATTAAATTTTATTGGCTTTACTGAAATTCACGTAAAAGTTCAGTAAAAAAAACCTTCCTCAGAAGCTATTTTTTCTAAATCCTAACATGACTTATTTCATCGATCTTCATAATATATTTTTGATTACACTTTTAATTAGGTATCTATAGACATAAATATATATATACATATATATATATATATATATATATATATTAGAAACCAAAAACTAACCTGAAATATTTAACATATCGCATTTGCTTCAATGCGTAAATGTCATTTAAAAATTACCAACGTCCAAACGTGCCAGTATTTGTCAAAATATAAGAAGATGCCATAAGAAAAAGTTGTTTGTACTTTCGCGGACATCCTAAATCCAAAGTTTCGTACAAAAATTTTAATTTTAATTTTTTTTTTATAATTTTGTAAAAAAACGCCTGTATATTTTTTAAGTGTACTTTTCTCTCGAATTCTGATAAAAACCTATGTTACCATGTAATAAACAAAAAAAAACAATTTGTATTTCAGAATAAGGTATATTTTTTTTAAATAAATGATTTCGTTCAGAAAAGTGGAGGACATTCTTGGACTATTTTCATATTTTCGTATGTACCATTAAAAATAAATTAAAAGACATAATGGTCAAAAAAGCTAGAAAATAACCTTTTAAAAATGAGAAAAAAAAGTAATTTTATTTCAACTAACAAAGTTAATTTCAAAAAAAACCAATTCTAATTCTTAAAATTAAATAAATTCACAAGTAAGCGTAGTCAACAATTCCAATTTTAAAAAAATACCGTTACTATACAGTTAAACTAAATGAATAAAAAAATTTTAACAATACTACATTTCTGTATGTCTCCCTTCTCTTGCAATACATTTGATGATCCTTCTAGAGAACTCTCTTGTAATGTTTACAAAATATGTGGCCGGAATTTCTAGGCAAACGTCACGTATTGTGTTTTCTAGATGTTCAATGTTTCGAAATGGTCGTTTGCGGTACACTTTCTCTTTTAGATACCCCCACAAGGAAAAATCTAACGGAGTTAGGTCAGGGGATCTCGCTGGCCATGGATACGCTGAATATCTGCCAATCCATTTGTCCCCAAATAATTGATTTAAATAACTCCTCACCGCCAGTGTACTATGTATAGATGCGCCGTCTTGCTGAAACCATAGGACAGATCTTTCTTCCAATACCATATCATCAATTAAATCGGTTATTTCGGTCATGAGAAAGTTGAAGTACCTTTGCGAATTTAAATTTTCGTGGAAAAAATAGGGTCCAATCAATCTACCATAAAAAATACCACACCAAACATTTGTTTTAAAAGAATATTGGTCCCTGCATTCGATGATAAAGTTAGGGTTTTCATCAGCCCACCATCTGCAGTTCTGCGAACTCACCGTTACATTGGAAGAGAACGTTGCTTCGTCCGAGAACATGATTTCTTTGGGGAAACGACGGTTTTCTTCGAGCTCTCCTTGAAACCACATACAAAAATCAAATCTTGCGTTAAAATCTCGTTCTTTTAGTATATGGACATATTTTGGCTTAAATGGACAGTACTTATGTTTCTTTAAAATTTTTCTCACTGTAGTCTCTTTTGCCCTAGTTCTGTTGGAAATAGCAGCAATTGATGTAGTTTTATGCTCTACTACATCTAATAATACATGTTCTTCATGCTGCTGAACTTGCCAGTTTACATGTGGCTTCTTAAAATCATTTAGAACTGAACCGGATGACTTGAACTTATCTACAATACGACCAACAGTAGAGTGCGAAACGAATTTGTTAGGGTGTCTTTGATTAAAAATATTTGCCGTATCCCTGTTGGTTCTATTTTCTCCGTGAATTAAAATGATTTCTATTTTTTCTTCCATGGATAACATTTTAAAACAAATCTATTAGAGAAATACACAAAACTGACATTTATTTAGTTGTTTATGTCTAGAATTTGCAATTATTTTCTAGGTCTACTTGTGAATTTATCGAAGTTTAAGAATAAGCTTGTTATTTCCTGCTTTAGAGATACTAAAGGAAATTTTGCTTAAAACAGACAAGGCTAGGTACATAACATGTTCTAATCTTACAACTAGTGTTATTTTCTAGGTTTTTTGACCATTATGTTTGAAAAATAAACATTTTCAATATACGAAAATATGAAAATAGTCCAAGAATGTCCTCCACTTTTCTTAACGAAATCTTGTATTTAAAAAAAATATACCTTATTCTGAAATACAAATTGTTTTTTTTTGTTCATTACATGGTAACATAGGTTTTTATCAGAATTCGAGAGAAAAATACACTTAAAAAATATACAGGCGTTTTTTTACAAAATTATGAAAAAAAAATTAAAATTAAAATTTTTGTACGAAACTTTGGATTTAGGATGTCCGCGAAAGTACAAACAACTTTTTCTTATGGCATCTTCTTATATTTTGACAAATAATGGCACGTTTGGACGTTGGTAATTTTTAAATGACATTTACGCATTGAAGCAAATGCGATATGTTAAATATTTTAGGTTAGTTTTTGGTTTCTAATTATGCAAAAACAAACTACAAAAAAATAATTTTAAAAATTAAAAGAGTAAATTTTTTTTCCATATGGTGCAGACTTTTCCGCGGGCACTGTATATGTATATATAGAACAATATATAAAATATCGGGGTTATCGGTCCGTGTAACATTATTAAATAAGACTCAATTTGTTCATTTAGTCTCTATATTTCGCCAATGTGTATTAGCGTCATCAGGAGTGCTATAAAAACCATTATAAATTTGCTCAAAAGGAAGCATAAGAAGATAAAATAGTACTTTAGTACTTACAACAATGAGTTGGCACTGGCAAAAGATATCAATATAGTTAAAATATCAGTGACACACTTTAAAATACCATTAAAATGGGAATCAATACGATGTTAAATAATTAAGGCCATTCTGTCAGACTTGACATTTAAAAAATATTGATGTAATTACAGAATAGCATAAAGTGCCATGTAACTAATATAATATCCGAAATTATTTTAAATCTGTTTGAGTGATCTGAAGTACAGAAAATTTTAATGAATTGAAACACAAAAATTAAATATTTTGGAAACAATATAATCTATTCACAAATGCGTAATAGGTTGGAATATATCACACTTAAATTATTTGTATCAGTTTTGTGATTAATTGAATCAGTCTCGTTGTTAATATAAATCATTTCAAGCACTATTCTGTTTTTATAATAAACATTGGCGAAATATAGAGACTAAATGAACAAATTGAGTCTTATTTAATAATGTTACACGGGCCGATAACCCCGATATTTTATATATTGTTCTATTAAGTACGGTCGATATTTGTATTACCACTATATATACATATATATAGTTAAATATTTTGTTCTTTTTTAAAAAACACATTTTATATTTACACAAATCACTTTACTGATGCTTTACATATACAAAAGTAGTCAGAATTATACAAGAAACAATTTAAGTAAATATGCATATTTGGCATTGGATTTATAACAATTTCATTAGAAGTACGTGTTATTTTTTGAGTTATATAACATAAATGTAAAATATGTACTACACTTTTAAATTCTCCTTTATTAATTATTATATTATTTATGAACATTCTTTCCCAAGTCTCTGACATCTTCTGCATCTAATTTTCATTATCTCCTTTTCAATTTTCTGCACCTCTTATATAAAATGGATGATTATCATTATAACGTTCGCCTTCGATGTACGCATATGTAGTATATAGTGTATATTAAAAGTTCATTGTATATATTATATACAATGAACTTGTAATAATCACTGTGACTTACATATATATCTATACGTAAAACGTATATGCATATATGCATGTGTTTGAGATACACACATACATTAAGTGCTATTGTCGACAATCGAACGCACAGACACCGGTGTTTCGACCTATGAGGTCTCATCAGTGTGCGTGGAGATTCTCGACAATAGCTTCAAGACTTAAATCACTGCTTATGTCATTTTAGCGTGTTAAATGCAGTGAGAGTATCACAGCGACATCTAACACCCAAAAGATGACACAGAACAAAGCGATGGCTTCTGACGGCATGTTCTGCTATACAGAGGCCTGTATGTTAATAGTGTATCTCATGTAATAGAGCCTTAGGTGGCGTCACCGATCAAAACGAAAATGAAAAGTGTGAACACATGGATGTTAAAACTAACATCAAGCAGTAAATAATTACTGTGACTTACATATATATCTATACGTAAAACGTATATGCATATATGCATGTGTTTGAGATACACACATACATTAAGTGCTATTGTCGACAATCGAACGCACAGACACCGGTGTTTCGACCTATGAGGTCTCATCAGTGTGCGTGGAGATTCTCGACAATAGCTTCAAGACTTAAATCACTGCTTATGTCATTTTAGCGTGTTAAATGCAGTGAGAGTATCACAGCGACATCTAACACCCAAAAGATGACACAGAACAAAGCGGGTGTTAGATGTCGCTGTGATACTCTCACTGCATTTAACACGCTAAAATGACATAAGCAGTGATTTAAGTCTTGAAGCTATTGTCGAGAATCTCCACGCACACTGATGAGACCTCATAGGTCGAAACACCGGTGTCTGTGCGTTCGATTGTCGACAATAGCACTTAATGTATGTGTGTATCTCAAACACATGCATATATGCATATACGTTTTACGTATAGATATATATGTAAGTCACAGTAATTATTTACTGCTTGATGTTAGTTTTAACATCCATGTGTTCACACTTTTCATTTTCGTTTTGATCGGTGACGCCACCTAAGGCTCTATTACATGAGATACACTATTAACATACAGGCCTCTGTATAGCAGAACATGCCGTCAGAAGCCATCGCTTTGTTCTGTGTCATCTTTTGGGTGTTAGATGTCGCTGTGATACTCTCACTGCATTTAACACGCTAAAATGACATAAGCAGTGATTTAAGTCTTGAAGCTATTGTCGAGAATCTCCACGCACACTGATGAGACCTCATAGGTCGAAACACCGGTGTCTGTGCGTTCGATTGTCGACAATAGCACTTAATGTATGTGTGTATCTCAAACACATGCATATATGCATATACGTTTTACGTATAGATATATATGTAAGTCACAGTAATTATTTACTGCTTGATGTTAGTTTTAACATCCATGTGTTCACACTTTTCATTTTCGTTGTAATAATCGCTATGAGAACAGCTTCGCTGGTATGCGGGTGCAATCTGCGAAGCAGAAGATATTTACCCATTATGAATAGCCGGCATCTTCGTTCTCCCCACAGAATTATATAAGGTAAATAGAAGAACATTCATATACTTTAGAAGTGGTCTTAATTGGATCTGCGCAGGCCATTTCTGGGCATGCGCTTTGTGAAAGGACAGGGCAGTACACGGGAAATTGAAACCCAAAAGCAGGGTTGGTTTCAGTAGAAAAACTTTTATTAACGAAAATACTACTGATTTGAAAATAATATCAGTTTGGACAATTTCTTCCTAATCAGTTCACCCCTCTCCTTTTCAGTTTGTTTCTTGGCTATATGGTGTAGCCTAATTTTGGTATACGATAAAACTGCAGCTTTTATCAGTCTCATGATATGGTTCTCCTCCAAAACAGAATAGTCAAGACAATGCTCTGACAAACATTTAAAATATTTGCCTTCCCCAAAAATTATCATTGCCAAACTGTGGCAAAATTTATCATAAAAATTCTCCTCATTGGGCATTTTCTGATCAGTTACAATAAGCACCCGCTTAATGCTTTTCTCCACTATCAGCAAGACTTTCAGCAAATCATCAGACGGTTTAATTAAGCCTCCACGATCTCGCTGCCTTAACAAATGCAACGCACTGTCCATCTCCGATGAGGTAGATACAACAGTATGCAGACTTAAGATGCATTCTGGGCATTTAATTTTGCGCTTCACCATGCTGACCACATACCCAGAGATATACCCAACAGCATTTTGGGTTACTATTGATAAATCTGGTAAATTGGGAATTGCATATTCATGGTCTGCAATTTCCATATCTGACCAATAAAGTTCATATTTTTTTATAAATTGTACATCATCTATAGTTACATTAGTAACTTTTGTTCTGGAGGTAGAAGGAACCGCAGCCAGCAAGTGTGTCCGGTCCTGTATGGTACAGTTTCCCTCAATTGCACGAAGGTCATGGCGCACTAGTAATCTTCTGTAAGTATTAAAGAACTGCAGCGCGGTTGGGTTGTTGTTCCAACCATTTCTAGCCCTAAAAATAACAGTTAGCAATAACCTTGTGAAATGAATGTGAATGTAACAGTGTACCTTATACTACAAAAGAATAATTCCAAGTGATCCTGACTGAACTTGTATGTCAACAAATATGACAAGAGTGCATTGTCAGAATCAACATAGGTCTCATACATGGCCAAAAGAGACTTAATTGTTATTACAAAGCCCCTAATTGTCGTCTTCTTGGGAGTAGTATATAAAAACTTTTGGTCCACAGTTTTGAGATTTGTTAAATATTCTATGGAATTCAAGAGTATTGGGTGCCAATAATTTTTATTTGACGCCCTTAGAGGTGTATGACACCCCTTGCCAAAAGGATTCCTTGAATTTAATAAATCGAACAAATTATTTATTGTGCGTAGAAATCTGATTGTTCCATCTGCAGTTTGAAAATCGGCATGCCCAATATTTTTTAAAAATTCCATTGCCTCTGCAACGCTATTGCTGAATGTTTGGGTGGCCAACTTAACCTACAATAATTTATAAAAATGTACTGTATATAAGTTATTCTTAAGATCAAATGTTACAAACCTTCATTTTCTGTCGCTGCCATTCAATGTGCGCTTTTGACAGTTTGTTCGCAAAACGCAACCCTTCTGCCTCTTGTAATTCAAACAATTTTCGCACTAAATTCCATTTAATTTCTCGTCCTTCATAATCAATTATTGTTCCTAACGTGGCCCAACAATTCCGCAATAATTTTACCATGTGGCAAGCGTCCAAAATTATATATACAGGAGCATTATTTACAGGATGGTCAAAATAAGTGTTTAATTCAGATATTTTTGCCACTTTAGCACCTAGTGCTTCCATCGTTGCAAAATTGGCAGTTGGACCGTCAGATGTGATGGACAATATTGTAACGTCAATTTCAGACAATTTCACCAATGCTTGTCTTATTATGTTGGCTTTGGCTGCTCCTGTCAAGGACTTTATGAAAAAGTACCCTATTGGTAGCTTCCAGTGCCCATTAACACCAACTACCATTATGACTAATGCTTCAGTAGCACATTCTAATGAATCGTCCTCAATGCCAGTGGACATGTCAACGTATCCCCAAGCTTTACCACCCACAAAATCAACCTGTTTTTTTATAGACATTTCGTCAAGCATTAAGCTGCACACTGTTTGCTTGTTATGTCCTTTATTCTCCACTACCTGGTTTTTCAATAACTCAAATGAAGTTTGGGAGAAACCAGGTAAACATTCAATGTTTGTCATCCATGATCTTATAGTTGAAAGAGATGGTAGGGCTAATTTGAATGTGCTTCTCACATACTCATATGCTTTTGTAGAATAAAAATTAAGTGTCATGGCGAAGCTTCGTAGTTCTGGAGGAAAACTTTTTCTTGCAATTTTCCCTCTTCGGGAATTGTCAAACAGTCTTGACATTAGGGCAAGAGGAACTCCAGAACACGATCTGTTTATGATGGCATGTGCTTCATCATTAATGAGATTTTTATTTCTCAAATGTTGCACTACTTGCTTCAGAGACTTCACTCTTTCACTCAGCCGTTTAATTTTTTGTTTTGATGTCTTCAACTTTGATCTCAAAGCAGATTGTGCATCTTTGTTTGCGGATAAAGCAATCTTCATCTTTCTAGGGCTCCAGCTGTAAATTCAAAAGTCTATAAAATGTACACAGAGGAAAAAGGAATTCCTTACTAATAAGCATGATCTAATCTAAGGAGACGTCGTTTCTTTTTTGCTGATCCTAGCAAACCAACAGAATCACTGGAAGATGTTTGGATCGCACTCGCCTTTCTCTTCCCTTTGGGAGCAGATACATCTGAATCATCAGTGGAAGTCATACTGACAAGAGATACACTACAAATATCAAATTATGAATTTTTAAAATAATATTTGACAGAGACATATTACTGAGTAATAATCGTCAATTAGAAGATCATGTTTATAAAAAAAACAATTAGTTCAAATTAGGTCATTGGTTTATCCTTTACAAGATTATTATTAATGTACAATGTACACACTTCGATAAGTGATTATAACTTACGTGTCAGCTGTCTCTTCAGAAATGTCTATGCATTCCTCAATCAATGGTAAAGCACTCCTGCAATTAGAAGAACTAAAATTAAACATTATGAATCATATGTTTAATAGTTACATATCAGAGGTATTTGATGGGCCTGCTTCTGATTGTCCGACCGAGGTGGATTGAAGAGGACGAGAATCTTCATACCTATAAGTAACAATTAGCAAAGTCTGCATAATTCTTCAACAACACTTACCGCACTTCCAGACGACTTCGACAAGAAACTAGAGAAGAAATTTTTCCTGGTCTCAATTGCAACGATGGTATAGCATTCTTTCTTAACGCTTGATTTGGCAAAAAATCATCAGGAGAAAAGTGAAGTGAACAAATCACATTATGTACACTCATCGGATCATCTACACTTCGTCCTAGAGCATTCAGCCATGACTCACGTCGAGCAGCAGTGAGTCTGTAAGCAGTGAAATCCATAAATAAAATGTCAGATTTACTTGAAGGTATTAATTTTGCACGTTTATGTTATATTATTTGAAACTTGTTCTCCACTTTCATTTAAATGTACAGTTTTATACTCACCGAAATAATCTTAATCCTGCGGTCCCCTCTATGAATTTACAAAATGGCACAAAACACTTTTTAGGCATTTTAATTTATCTCTGATCAGGCTCTGAACGATAAACTCCAGACTCCAGCAGAGTTGTTGTGTATTGTTGTCTGTCAAAAAACCAAAACACTAACACATCCAATGCGCATGCGTACAAATGGACAATGGCGCTTTCCTTGTTAGCACTGTTTTTCCGCGCGCATCTGTTATGTATTAGACGTCTATTTACTGTATATAATGGTCTGTGGTTCTCCCGCATTATTTCGCTTACTGCTTTGTTGTGCAGTTTCTCCATCACTTCAATTGAAGCGTATTTTCCCAACACCAGCTCACAAAAATCCTTCCAGTTCATCGGTACGTCCTTGTAATACATAAACCAGGTATCGGCATCTTTTCTGAGACACTTGTTCGATACGATTTCGACGAAATCGACGTCACTCGCGTTGATTCTTGACAGGTATTCCGCTGCTTCTGATAGAAAAAACTGTGGAGTTTCGTGGACTTTTCCGCAAAATATCGGTGCGATTGTTTGTTGTTGTAAAGAATAAGCAGTTTTGGCGTAATCTCCGACGGCACGGACGTCTTTTTGAAACTTAAATATTGCTGTTTCAATTCCGGTTGCTTCTGGAGTTTGCGACATCTCGTGTAGGGTCTTGACTTTCAATTCAAACTCAACACAAATGATCACCTTTTAGACTTATGTGATATGTTATACGTATACCAATAGAAATAAAACACAAACAATTGTTTCAGATTTACACTATATTCAACTTAAATGCACAACAGCTGTTTCGCTACACTGTAGCTTCTTTAGGTGATAACAAATTCTAAATTATTACAATAAAAGAACAACTCTTTTATTGCAATTTTTGTTGTATGTTGTTTTTTTTATGCTTCGATGCTTATTTGTTTATTTCTTTATGTAGAAAATAACCTTGCTTCAGGTGCCATATGTTTATTGGTAGGCAGAGTTATAGTTTTTCTTCTTCAATAATGCTCTTATTCAGCGATACACTTTTACATTCCCTAAGAACACTGATTATAAGTAATTGTTTTTGTTATCCTGCGTTTTAATATGAAGGATGCTTGTAATAGAATTACACATTGCGATTTAGACATTTTGATGTAATTAAATCTGCAACTTGAAGATTAGTTTTTTCGATAACTTTCAAAATCAGTGTTAAAAGAAACTAAACTACTCTTAGATTATAGAATTATAATGCTAAATTTGGCAATTACATGCAAGAAAGACGGATAGAAACATATACAAATTAAACGTATTTGTCTTTTTAGCGTATCTATGAGATAAGTATCGAAGTTTGATTTACATATTCTGTTAAAACGAGATAGAATATATTTAAGAAATAGTAACTTGTTTTATTTAATTAGAATCCATCATACTGTGGAAATAATACCAATAATAAAGTACGAACGTTTGAAATATTTTGCTTATCTATATACAAAACATTGTTGGAATATTTTTGAACATGATTAGCAAATACGTATATATAATTGAATCACAATTGAATGACAAAAATGAATAAGAAAATGAGGTGTGGCCACCACACGACTTTCTTATACGTATGAGCGTTTCAAATTATAGAATTTTAAGAAGTTTTTTTACAAAAATTATTTAAAATCTTATTCTAAGTACTTTTATTCTCTTAATAAATCTCTATAGAATACATACTTTGCAAGATATTATCAAAAAAGTGCTCCTCGCTAAGAGTAAAAGTGCTACTTCCGGTCCGAATTTTGAAATTTCATATATACAAAAAATATTGCAAATCCAGTTTTAAATACTTTTGTACTCTTGATAAATTTATATAGAATGCATAACTTACGACATATTTGCCAAAAATCGCTATTCGATAAGAGTAAAAGTGGTACGTCCGGTCTGAATTTGGAAAAACTTTTTTAAGACAATTTGTTTCAAACTTAATTCTAAGTACATATGAATTCTTTATAAATTTGTTTAAATTTAGTAAATGACGAAATATTTGCAAATTTCGATTTTTTCACTGAAGTAAACTACTACTTCCGGTCTGCCGATTTTGCTCAAAATCTAATCAGTTCCCAAGAGGGAGATTATATTCGTAAATACATAATTTGTAATTGGTATCTGTAGCGGTTTGACCGCTATCGTGGTCACACACACAGAGAGAGAGAGAGAGACACACAGACATTTTTTAAAAACCACTTTTTTGGTATCAGGGGACTTCAAAACGTGGACATCTACAAAAATCTCCAGGTCGAAAATTTTCATCATCACAATACTTCCTTATACTACGTATAAGAAAGTAAAATGTAGCCCGTAAGGTGTTCCAAATGTATTAAGCAACAGAAAATGTTTTAACAACTTTTTACTGAAACTATTAATATTGACAATTTAGGAATAAATATAATTACCGATTTGATTTGTACGTTTGAAATTAAAATTGAGAATAGTAAAGAAAGGAAAACATTAAACATCGAGTAAACCAATTACAGGCACCTATTATTTTCTAAAATGATTATTTATTTAATTGATTCACGCCATCGGCATTTACATTTTAGTGATTTTTATATTTTAGAATTTCGACCCCTACGTGAATTCAAATTAATTGTCAGCTTTGACATTAGAATCCCATAAGTGCAGTTTAAAGGGTTTTCTAGTAGTGATTTTTAAAATTATCCACATAAACCAATTATCTTTAATATTATATGAATTAGAAATTACGGGTTATTAATGCTATTTCATAATATTAGCAATTTTATAGCATCTAATCATGATCATGGGATTATAAAGGTATGCTTATTTTCTAAATTAATTATTTAGGGGCGACACTGGTGGTAGAAGAAAAGAAGGAAGACGTTTGTTGCCGATTTAATGAAATCTCTAAATCGCAAGCCGTAGATCATTTAAATACACAAATTACATTAATGATAGGTTGAATAGGATATAAATCAGGGAGGTATTTCATAGTTTTCCATATCAGTACCTTACGCAATGGCATTTTTGAATGTTTTGTATAAATTGCAGTTTAATAATACAGAAGATAACACAAAGTTATTAAATTTGGAATAAGGCATATTAGGGATAGATCTAATTACGTTTCTTATTGAGAATATCAAAGACGATTATCTGTTTATGAGTTCAATAACAATAACTGTATATGGGTAGCTTAATAGTTTTCTAAATATATCTTTTGTATATGTAAAAGGGACTGCAAGTAAAATTTGCCCACTCATCCTTACTGACACATCCCGGATTAACAGAATACGCAATTCCCGTTATGGTCAATATGTTATGCAAGTAAGCAAATATAATTTGTAGGAGATCTATTAATTTATTCTTCGAAATAAATAGATACAATTATTAAAGTAATTATTTCATAAAAGTCATTTGTTTCTAATCCTATGAATAAATTAAATAAGAATATTGAAAAGAATTCTTTAAATGCAACTTTACATGTTTGTAGTATGAAGGAATTTGAAAAACAGCACAAAAAAAGTGTTTAAAATAAAATAAACACTGATCGATAAATACGGACAATACTTGATGTCTGTTTTATGATGCTTTTAATTTAAACGACTTTAGTTTGCCAGGAAAATATTAGTATTCTTTATGTCTCAGTAAAATCGACAAATTCCTATCTTGCCTAATTGTGCAGATATATGTATATGTCGTAGGCTAATTACAAATTCAGGCGTTTTATAAAACGCCTAGTCTTTTTCTAAATGACTGGGCGAATTGTAAAATGAAAAATAAATCGAGCATTTTTACAATTTGACTGGAAAATTTAGTCGTTTTATAAAACGCCGGAATAGTTTTTAGTCTTATTGTAAAATGATCTTTAATTTTCTTTGTTTTAGAATATGACTGCTCATTTTATTCATTATTCAGTCGTTTTGTAAAACTGGGGATTCTCGGCGGTACGACGGTTTTTACTTTAAAGAATAACCTTTGACCTTGAAGATGCTGGAAAACGAAGGAGAAAGTGTTTCTTTTGTTAGTAGAGAAGTCTATTATAAAGAATTAGAAAAATTTTATGCTGGTAGGTAACCACAATGACTTTAACCTCAAAAGTTAAATACCGTGTAGTAATTGCCGGGTGACTACGTTGGACGTCACGTTTGTACGTTACGTATGAGTTTCGCTAATTGTCTATTATTATACAAATTTTGTAAGACGGGATATTATCGCATGTGCCTGTTTAAACCACGGCTGTTACCAACGCAACGTAACGAAACAGTAGTTTTCGATACGAGTGCCGCTGTCGTTTCATTTTCAGGGTTGAGACCTAATTATTGTGAAGCACGAGGCAAAGCCGACTGCTTCAGATGAGGTCGAAACCCTGAAAAATGACAGCGCACGAGTATTGAACAACGTTTTTCGTATTCGTATTTCTTCACTCTCAGTCAAAATAATAAAGAAATGTGCTACTTTTCTCGTTAGCAACACTTTTCTTCACTATGCTTTCATACTTTGACAGAATTTGACGTTAGTTTTTGTTGTTAGATTTTAGTCTGGTTCATCAAGTATACGAAAAACAAGCCTGTTTTACACGTAAAGAAAAGTGGTCTTCCAGTTCGTGTAAATTTAATCCATTCGCTCGCTCCGCTCGCTCATGAATAAACATTTACACTCACTGGAAAACGAGCACTTTTCTTTACTTGTAAAACAATCTACTATTTATTGCAGCTCACGAGAAAAGTATTAAGAAACCGTGGACTTCTGCAAGAATAGAAGAAATCATAGAAATTTTATCAACCGGCAGACAGGCAAAAGAAAAAGGCGATAAAAGGACCAATGAGCAGCATTATTTTTCACGGATTTATGAGACTATAGAAATAAATGGAGAAAAAGCCATCATAAAGAAAAGGTCTAGAAAGGAAGATGAAATAACTTTTGTAGTGGCGTATGAGAAATTTTATGAAAAGTTAGTTGAAACTCATATAAGCAATGGCCATGGAGGTCGTGATAATATGCTAATGGCAATCAAACCTAAATATTCAATTCCTCGGCCAGCAGTGGAAATTTTTGTTAAATGTTGCACAACGTGTGCAGAAAAAAAAACAGCAACCGAAAAAAGGAGTTGTGGTGAAACCCATCCTATCTAAGGGATGGGATCATAGGGGGCAAATAGATCTAATGGACCTACAGTCTACACCTGATGGCGAATATAAATGGTTGATGAATTACCAGGATCACCTTACTAAGTTTATTCACTTAAGACCATTAAAATCAAAACGCGCAGAAGAAGTCTCATCAGAACTTTTAAAAATATTTTTGGAATTTGGAGCGCCTAAAATTTTACAAAGTGATAATGGTAGGGAGTTTGTTAATAGTGTAATTAATCAATTGGTCTCAAGATGGCCTTCTTGCAAGATAGTAAATGGTCGATCTCGTCACCCACAAAGCCAGGGCAGTGTTGAAAAATCAAACCAAGATGTTGAAAACATGTTGAGAGCGTGGCTAAAGGATAACAATTCAACAAATTGGTCACTTGGTTGTTATTTTGTCCAGTGGCAAAAAAATTCCTCCTACCATAGGATTATCAAGCGTACACCTTACAAAGCACTGTTTGGAGTAGATTTTCCTGTTGGGCTTTTTTCTTCGAATTTACCTACAGAAACAGTCAAAAAAATAACAACTGAAGAAGATTTAGAAAAAGTATTAACTGACGTAACTGAAGGAGAAGTAGGAGATTTTGAAAATGTATTCACTAATTCATTGCAAATTTGTCAGGAAACTAATGAATGCGGAGATGAAGAGACGTTTGAACTAAACGATACTGCAACTGCAACAAAAAACTCTATTGATATTGAAGAAATTCAGATATTTAATGTTGCGGATATTCCTATCGTTGATCAGACTATAATTGAAATGAACAGCCCTATCGTTGACCAGACTGCAATTGAAATTAATGACAATGCAAGCAATACAGCAGGTCACTGTGAAAAATGTTTAAAACATTTGGCAACTGATGAATCAATGGAATGTGATTTATGCCAAAAAGAGGAGACCATACAGACACAAAGAATGGGATGTATTGTTGGTCAGAAACGTGCTGCAGACAAAATGCTTGAAACTACCAAACAAAAGATGAAACCCCTTGTTTTGGGTCAGAATATTGCGATAGAAGTTCCTAAATTCGACAGGGGACCGCTCGACCCAAAAAATATATTAGGAACTATCGTAGACATAAAAGATGGAGTGTACCGAATTGGTACCATATATGGAATGTTGAACCGATGGTTTTCAAGAGACGAAATTATTGGTGTTGAAACTTCTGAGCCAATTAATGTTTCGGAGGAAAAAATCACTACTTTGAGGGAAGCTTTGACAAAGTTTTCAAAATTTGGAGGACAAGGATTCAAAAAATGTTCTTGTAAACCAAGCAAATCGCAGTGCCATACAAATAAGTGGTTTTGTTTCAGGGCTCATATGAAATGTAATAGTAAATGTCACACGAGCGGACCATGTTCAAATAAGTAAAAATTAGGTACTTAACTACTTATTAAATTGTTTTCAATGTCGTTTTTTGATATTTTTTATTTTGGAGATACGTATCTTTATTTAACTGTTACTGATCATTGTTTATATTTTTATATGAAAAATATAAACGCATAACACCAATTTTTTTTATGTATTTCATAGTTATTTACATTGCAAGCTCGTTACTTGAAACTTTACCGGCAAGCACGGCATTAACGTGTGAGTGCCAACGAGCACGTTATAGCCGGGCGCGCCGGTAGAGTTCTAGTAACGGGCGAGCATTGTACAATGGTTTATGGTATTTTGGATCTTAAAAAACGACTTTCATTTGCTTGAATGCGAGAAATGCAATCCATTCTGACGTCCTGTCATTCGAACTAACCGTTGACTAACAGAATGACATGATTGTTGTTTTTACGACAATATGTTCATAAACTACAAAAATTACCTGGTTACAGCCCTCTATAAAAAAAATGGGCTGGTTTGAGCCCGTTATAAATTTAACACGGGCTAGCCCGTAAAAAGTTGTTTTATCTATGGAAACGATGCCCTGTTAAAGGCGTTTAACAAGTCAAAATACCATAAAAATGATAATGTTGGAACATTAATAAATATAAATAGGTATTTTATAAAATGTCCAATAACTCCCCAGTTTTACAAAACGACTGAATATGAGCAGTCATATTCTAAAACAAAGAAAATGAAAGATCATTTTACAATAAGACTAAAAACTATTCAGGCGTTTCATAAAACGACTAAATTTTTCAGTCGAATTGTAAAAATGCTCGATTTATTTTTCATTTTACAATTCGCCCAGTCATTTAGAAAAAGACTAGGCGTTTTATAAAACGCCTGAATTTGTAATTAGCCTACGACATATATACATGTGATGTACAGAAATAATATCTGGATACAAACTATAATAACAGTAATATTGAAACTATTATAACTTAGCTTTATTTTGAGGATGCAATTCATCGAGCTCTTCAAGCAGTTTTTAATTCAAGTAAATTAACTGGATGTCTTTTCCAATTAAAGCTATCATGGTATAGAAAAATTCGAGAAATATTGCTAAAACATTTAATACCATTTTCAAACACCGAAGATGTAACACATTTCGTTTTAATTTAATGGCGGAGAAACTGGATAATAATCAATTGACACTCTTTTGTAATTATTTTGTTAGTACCTATATAGTGGAAGATGCTGACACTCTTTTGTAATTATTTTGTTAATACCTATATAGTGGAAGATGCTGCATTTCCTCCACACGTATAGCTGCTGAATTGTTGTCTCATACGACTCGCGCATCAAATGCTTGCGAGCCGTTTCATTCACATTGTAGCAATTGTTTTAATTTGGCACATCCAAATATTTATCGGTTTGTGGATGAATTAGTTACATTTAATGCGTCTACTTACGTAAAAATTGCGAGCGCTAATGTTATTTGTGGGTAAAGCTGGTTTCCATATTAATTTGAATTAACAAAAGAGATGTTTATTACTATTCAAATGAAAACCCTTACTTCACTAATAAATAGATCATTAGCATGAGTGAAGCATACATGTATGGGGAGGCATTCTTGGTGATTGGATGATAGGCCCGACACGAAATAGTTAAATAAAATGTTTTCAGCGAAACGGCTAGCCCGTAGAAGCCCTACTGAATAGCCTGCTGGGTCTTCAGGCACACGAAGTTTGTTTTTTTATATGTGGATCCGTAAAACAGCAAATATACAGTATACTTGTAAACACAATTGAAGTTAT
The DNA here is from genome assembly GCA_963170755.1 of Amphimallon solstitiale. NCBI lineage: Eukaryota > Metazoa > Arthropoda > Insecta > Coleoptera > Scarabaeidae > Amphimallon > Amphimallon solstitiale. The sequence continues at coordinate 33,641,495 of OY720677.1, forward strand.
TAGGGAACATATTTGATAAATATTTAGAAATAAAAGTGCTCAACCCCTTATTAATGGCGATTTATCATTTCGTAAGCATGTTCAAGAACTTTTAGACAAAAATATGTCATGTAACTTTAATCCAATTTTCTGCAAATTCAATTAGTAATTGCAAAAAAATAAAATATGATTGCATTCGGACCTTCTATAGTGAACAACTCTAACAAAAATTTTGTCTATCTAATGCGTTGATTTCAAGAAATATAATTTCATAAGAACATTAAACTTTTCAGAAAAATGGTAATAAGTCGAAAACCTTAAATTTTAAGCCTGTAAGTACCATCTTATAACTTTTTGACTATGAATTTAACAGGGAATACAAAATTGTAATAATATATAGGGTGTCCCATTTAAAAAACTATAACTATTTTAGCCGCCAAGTTATGGAACACAATGTAAAATACAAAATCAAGTAAAAGGTACACCTAATGAGTGGCTATCATAGGAAAAAATACCGCTTTGAAATATCTTTTCTCATAAAGTCACAATTTACCTTCCCCACGGAGATGACTCACCATGTACATGTACAAGTAGGACCTGCTAGAAAAACAGTCAACAAGTTAAAAATTTACATAGAAAACGTTTTCTACTTATGTGCTAAATATTTGCAATACTTGAAAATTTGAACAACAATAAAATTGAAGTTCTTCTATGAATTACAATCACTTTCTGAGAGGATTAAGAAAACTAAACTGTTGGAAAGAATAAGCCTTAATGCGTTAGTAACAACAACTGCTTAATCGGGATATGCATAATAAATGGAATTACTAAACTGAGGTGTAGAATTACAGGAAAAATAAAAGTGAGCCATTAAAATTTCGAGAAACTGTCATAATCCTAATTAGTATATTCTCCACATTGTACGAGAAATAGATTATATAAAATTCACTAACTGTAGCTTTAAGAAAGCAAATAAGATATATACAGGATTAACGAAGTAAATAGCTTAGTACCTAATAAAGCAATTTTCTTTTGCTACTTGCGCTTCTATTTCGTCTTCAAAAAAAGTAATAAAATTATCTGAAAGAGTTAGATTCGGAATTAGCCTTTTCGTAATGCTTTTAATTATTGCGGTTTTATAGTTTTGACAAATTAGAGGATGAATCAAATAATCCGTATACGTATTGATTCATTTTCCTTGTGAATCATCATGTGTATATGAAGTATTGTAAAGGAGAGTCATCAATTTTAATATTTAAATAGAACACATAGAGTTTACATTTTTGTGTCAAATATTAACAGTACTTCAAAATTAATAAAAGTGAAATTTGTCATAAATTATAAGTATACTGATTTTAAGGGGTTTAAAGAAATTAATAACTGAAAACTGCCCTTTATAGAAACATAACACCTGCATAATATCAGTATCGTATGCAAGTATAGGATTACATGAAAAATAAAACAAGCCATTAAAATTTCCAGAAACTCTTATAATCATAACCAATATTCTATTGACATTACAATTGAAAAGAGGTATTTTAATGTAACTAATGGTAGCTTGAAGAAAACAAATTACATGCTTGGAGATTTAGGCGTTTTGTGAAATTATATTTTAAGAATTTTGGTTGATTTGTTGTAGGGGTTAAGGAAAACACACCTAGGAACTTCTAATTACCCTTTTTATTAAAGAAATGTGTTTGTTTTCTATTGCGTTACAAATTATAATTATTTATTGTCTTACCGGACCTTCGCTATTTACCTGTATTTTCCCACTCTTGTTAGTGTAAATTTAGTTATCCAATGAATTTGAATTATAGTTTATGTTAACCAATAAAATGAAAGTATTACGTACTTGAAGAGTATTCCTAGAAAATGAATGCAAGACTTATATTCAGCAATAAATGATATGCGACGGTGACATCACCTTGTTCTTTAGAAATTTGCAATAGCGAAGATTCAGCGTTTCTTATATGTATGCATGATGTTTTGTAATAATGAAATGAACTACTTATTATACCTTGTACTATACAGGGTGTGAAGCCTTGGCTTTACAACATTCCTCCCCGCTAATTGTGAAAATTGTACCGAGGATTGGTGCAATTTTCATTATTGTGCTCACGTCCATTTGTTTCAGATATTTGTAACTCTATCTCATTACTTGTTTGCTGGAGTGTTCCCTCTTCTTTCCGCGATTTTTTTTATAGGTATACGAATTTCTTTTAATATTTCAGGAATCTTGTGGTAACAATAATATATTAAAATTATAATGATAACAAATAGTATTAAAAGATATAAAATAAATGTATGTATACCAGATGACAGAAAATCAAAAACTAAATGGTTATCATTCTCATCCTGTTTTAAATGTTCTAACTGTCGACTGAGATCGCGTAGCCTGTTATTATTACTTGAGCTTATAACCATTGATGACGGAGTCAGAGGTAATTTGGTAATTTCAATACTTCTGGAAATATTCGTAGTTAGGCCTTGTCTAATGTCAAGAGGTAGAATATAAGTTACAGAAATTTCTGTATGGAATAATCGATGTGGTGAGAGTATAATAGACTTAGTCGTCGCTGTACAATTTTCATTCAAACTGAAAATTCCGGTTTCATTTAATTGGATTGAAAATCTTATTAATATCATTATTAATACATGTTATCTCAGCATATTCTGCAGTGGGTGTTGCATATAACCATGCATTTCTGCGTGCTATTTGTATGAATAGAGAATGTTGTAATTTAATTAATCGTTTTTCACAAGTATCGGGAACATCTGAGTTAGAAAGAAATAGACTGATTTCACATTCATTATGAACATGTGTTAAGTAAATGGACTTACGTGTTTCACAAATATATGTGTTTGAAAGTATCTTACATGTTGCAAGATCTAATTCTTCGAGATTGAAGTAGTATTGCTTTTCTCTATCTATAACTAAATATGGAGCTTGAGGTATAATAAAAATAAATGTAGAATTTTCAATTAAAGAAGGTAGACTAGATATTTTTAAAACATCATACATACGTTGTTCGACTAATGGTAAACAAATTACAAAACTTAAACTATTGTTGACAATATAAGCATGAGTTTTAGCGATATTATACAGTAATTCAACATTATATATATTTAAATTTAAAGGAAAATTAATACCATTTAGATAATTCTGAATTGATGATAATTCTTTTAACAACTGATTTGGACTTAAAACTTCTTCGGCAAAAGTAATAATATCGATTAAGTTATTTTGTGCTAATCTAAAAGAACTTAATACTATACTTAATATACTTACTACATTATCTATTTCAAAAGATATGTTATTCTTGTGTTGTATACTAGTTTCATTATTTATATGCTCGTTTAGGAAATAAGTTATACTACTTAGCTTATTATCTAGTTCTTTAAAGTATTTATATCCCTGATTGTGGGTTGAATTTATTACATGAACAGTACTTTCGAGTATTGAGGTTTGCTGCTTTATTAGATTTAAGAAATAAGTTTGGTTTGCTTTTAACTGGTTAATCTGAGAGTTATAATTCTGCGCATCGCTGTCATCCAAAGTGCCGAATAGTGATTTTGAAATTGAGCCAACTACGTTTAACAATCCTCGTTTATTAAGTGTATGTTGATTAAATCCTAATAGTTGCAAGATTAAATCGTTTTGTATTTCGCAATTTAGAATTTCATAAGCCAGTGTTTTATTTAATAGTTCGCAATGACCTGTAGCTATCTGATTAGATGCAGCGGTTAAACATAAGTGTTTAGTATTTTTATAATAAGTATATATAGTACTTAATTCATTATGATAATTTTCTAAATCTAAATACGTAATGAGCTTCCAAAAATTGTTATATAATCTTATTTCACCAACTTTTTCAAAATATAATCCAGGACTTACGGTTATTGGATAGAAATTGTAATAGGTTCCTGAGGCAATGGAAAAGGATGGCAAGGAGATAATTAGAAGCAGAATTTTATTGAGTAAACGAGTATCCATCCTGAAACAAATACAGTAATGAATGATTTTCTTTAATTATTGTATTTTATTAATCTGGTTTTGTGAACTTTTACATGCTTCTTATTTATTCGTATAGTACAATTTTCATTTGAATCAAGGGAAACGACCTCGTACGGTCCTCGGTATAAGGCTTGTAGTTTCTTCGTTCTCCCGGGATTTGGTGCATCGTTTCGTAATAATACACGATCGCCTACACTTATAAATTTAATTCGCTAGAATTTCTGTCGTAATATGTTTTTGCAAATTCTTTCTTTTTAATGATAGTTTCTCGTGCTATTTTGTGAGTATGCTGCATTCTAGATTTTAATTCGTTGTAATAATCGTCGTAGCTATATAAAATTTCGGGATCCTTTGTTAATGAAGTGGGAAGTATAGCTTTTCGACCGTACAATAGTTCAAATGGGGTAAAACTAGTAGAAGAATGGGGTGTAGTGTTATAAGTGAATGTGGCGTAGGGTATGAAATTATCCCAGTTGTCCATGTCTTTATTTATGAAACAACGCAAATATTCTACAAGAGTCCTGTGGGATCGTTCGAGACTGCCGTTGCTTTGAGGGTGAAATGCAGTTGTATTTATTTGCTTGATATTAAGCAACTTACAGGTTTCTTTAAAAATGTTGCTTAAAAAATTGCTGCCCTGGTCAGTGACCAGAATTTTAGGAATGCCGTGGTGACAAATCACCTTTGTAACAAAATTTCTTGCTATTGTATCAGCTTCTTGATTTGGTATAGGAATAGCTATGGAGAACTTACTGAGATCATCTTGGAAGGTAAGTAGGTATTTGTTGTAATTTTCAGTTAAATTTAATGGACCTACAATATCTAGAAACACTTTTTCGAAAGGACTTGATGCGGAAGTTGTAATTGCCATGGGGAGTTTGGTTTTCTTAGAACATTTGTTTTTCTGACAAGTTTCACACGCTTTAACATATCGTTTTATGTCACGATACATCTTATGCCATTTGTAAGATTGTTTTATTCTGCTAAATGTACGATTTACGCCTTGATGACCGCCTAAAGGATTTAAGTGATATTCTTTAAGAATCTTTGAGATTTCGTCTTGTGTTAATTTCTGATTTTCCATTCGGTGATAAATATAAACTGTAATATTAGTATTCTTAAATATATATCTTAACATTACCCTAATAGTCTCAATTTTAAGTTTTTCTTTTGTTACAACTTCGTGAGATAAAGATAAAGTTTCGATGGAATGGGCAATACAATAATTTCTAAGTTTTGACAATGCACAGTAAATATTTATATATTCGGATTTTTCATTGCAAGTTTCTCTAGTGATAAGATAAAAATAAGGTTTATTAATGTTAGAAAAAATAACATGGTCTCCTACACTCGCATTTATCGGAATTGTTACACTGGAAATCTCATTTGAAGGACAATCCTTTGAAATGAATTTGATAATAGGAATTGAAATATGGCATAGGATTGTTTGGGGCGTCTATAATGTAATTATTTACAATAATTTTATTTTCTATGTCTTTCAGATATCGTCTATATTCATCATCATTAGATGTATTTGACGTGTTAACAGAATGTATTCGAGATAGGCTATCTGCATTTACGTTATACTTTCCAGGTTTGTATTCAATAGTATACTCGTATTCCTCTAGTTTTAATCTAAATCGCATTAATCGAGAGGATGGATTTGACACAGAAAATAGGTAGACAAGGGGTCGGTGATCCGTTATAATTTTGAATTTCCGGCCATATAAATAAGGGCGGAAATGTTGAACTGACCAAACAATACTTAATAATTCGCGTTCAATTGTCGAATAATTTTGTTCAGCTTTGTTTAACTTTCTACTAGCGAAAGCAACAGGAAGGTCTTCTCCGACAATTCCTTGAGATAAGACTGAGCCAATTGCGTATTGACTTGCGTCTACAGTTAATAGAAACTCTCTTGTGAAATCTGGATACTGCAGAATAGGGGGTTGTATTAGTTTTTCCTTTAATTTACGAAAGGATTCCATACAGGCGGAACCAAAATTAAATTTTGCATCTTTCTTCAACAGATCGAGTAAAGGACGAGCTATATCTGAAAAATTGGGAATAAACCTGCGATAATAGGATAATAATCCGATGAATGATTTTAATTGAGTCTGAGTGGTCGGCACTGGGTAATTTTGAACTACCGACGTTTTCGCTGGATCTGGCTTAATTCCATTTTCGGAAATAATATGGCCTAAATAACAAATCTCCTTGCGGAGAAAGGAACATTTATTGGGTTGTAGCTTCAAATTGTGTTGTCGAAGACGGCTGCAGACATCTCTTAGCTTAGCATTGTGATCATTTAAAGAACAACCATATATAACGATGTCGTCTAGATACACAAAACATTTAAGACCCTGTAATCCAGTTAAGACGTTATTCATCAATCGCTGAAACGTAGCAGGAGATCCCTTAAGACCCATGGGCATTCTACGATGTTGATAATGATTGTAAAAGGAAAATACCTTCAATATGTAAGGACAATGTCGAAGTGTTATAATCAATAATTGCTTTATGTTGAGCTAGAAAATCTTTACCTAAAATACCTTGGCAGGATATAGGAAAACTATCAGGTACGATATGAATGGGGTGAGATATAGAAATTTTTTCGCTTAAATGAAATGTACCTGTGCATACACCTAAAGACATAACAATTTCGTCGGTGATACCTTTTAATTTTAAAATACTGTTAGTGTCTATTTCCGCGTTATCGTCTGTTTGATTTAATTTTAAAATACTTATATCGGAACCTGTGTCTAACAAGAGTTTTGCAGATTTAGATATAGACAATTCCAATGGCATAGTAACATACGAGGTATTAACTGTTTGACATCCTACTGTATATATTTCACGATATGAACTAGTAGATATAGAATTAGAACGACTTATGTCAGAATTCGCTGAAACAGAGGTTAATGATTGAGTCGGCATTGAAATAGTAGTGTTTACTGCAGCAAGGACGTCGTTGGAATTTGCAAGATGCGGTGTTAGGCAGATTTGATGTCTCTGACCCGTGGTACACTGCCTGATGTACTCGGACGATGTTCGTTTCCCGGATTACTTTGATTATTGTTATTACTTGTAGTTGCATTAGTATAATTGTTACGTATTGGATTATTTGCCGTAGGATGTTGATTAGGATAGCTACTTGAATACCTAGCGTTATTATATTGCCTTTTTCGGCAGTTTTCTATAGTGTGACCGATATTTTTACAATAACGACATGTGACAGTAACATTGTTTACATGAGCTTCACGTTTTACTTGAAAGTTTTGATTCGGATATCTAGGTAGAGGGTTAGAAAAATAACATTCATTGGTAGTATGATTGGATTTGCCGCATTTAAAACATTTTGTATTTCTAAATTCTTCAAATTTAAAATTTAGAGGCGTTTGTTATTAAACTTTGAATTCCTTTCCTCCTCGCAAGCGCCAGCTACAGCCTCTTGCAAGGTTGGAAACCTACTTGCTTTTATTATTAATTTTAAATAATGTTGTAGCCCTTCAACAAATGCTCTTAATGCTAACTTTGAATTTAAATTTTGAATAGTTTGACTAGCTTCTTGCCCCTCGCTGTTTATACATGCATCATTTAAATCTACTGTGAGCCGTTCTACTCGATTTGCAAATTCACGCACTGGTTCATTTGAATTTTGTTTGATATTTAAAAGTTCACTTTGAATTTGAGCAATAGTTCTCGTCTCTAAGTACTGTTCCTGTATTACAGTTTTTAATTCAGCCCAATTTTCAAAAGTTTTATATTTAACAATATTATAAGCGGGACCAGAAAGTTTTGTTTTAATTATATTCAATAAGTTTTCCTGATCTGCACGTGTCGTGCAGCTGGAACCTACAATATCGCAACATGCCACAAATTTGTGTAAATTTTCTTTATCCCCTTTAAATTCAGGGATCATTTTTAAAGCAGTGTCAATTGATAAGGGCATATTTGCGACTATGTCGTTCTCAACAGGATTCTCAACAATATTATTCATCCAATTTATGATACAATGATTAAAAAAAAATGTAACCTACTTGACGATTTTGACAATTTCTGTGGAAATACGGCTGACTTCACCAGACGGACGTGTTATGGAGTGACGATGGGTAGATATCGGCAACGATGACTTGCTAGGGCGTGGCTTCAGTTGACTAAGGGTGTGGTCTGTTCCTGGTGGCTTCCTTTTCCTCCTACTAATTTAGGGTTGGTTTCCTTGGCACTTTGATCTGTTCTGGCAATCACTGGGAATGGTACCTTGGCACAGAATCTAAGGAATCTGTTATTCGCTTCAAGGCACTCCGTTAAGATTTTTCCAATCCACTATTAATCGAGCACTATTAGTTAATCTAATAAGTACCCCACACCTGACACCACTTTGTTGTAGGGGTTAAGGAAAACACACCTAGGAACTTCTAATTACCCTTTTTATTAAAGAAATGTGTTTGTTTTCTATTGCGTTACAAATTATAATTATTTATTGTCTTACAGAACCTTCGCTAGTTACCTGTATTTTCCCACTCTTGTTAGTGTAAATTTAGTTATCCAATGAATTTGAATTATAGTTTATGTCAACCAATAAAATGAAAGTATTACGTACTTGAAGAGTATTCCTAGAAAATGAATGCAAGACTTATATTCAGCAATAAATGATATGCGACGGTGACATCACCTTGTTCTTTAGAAATTTGCAATAGCGAAGATTCAGCGTTTCTTATATGTATGCATGATGTTTTGTAATAATGAAATGAACTACTTATTATACCTTGTACTATACAGGGTGTGAAGCCTTGGCTTTACAACAGATTTATATATTTTTACTTTTCAAAATGAGCATATGACAAACAGATTATCAAAATTATATTATACAAAAATAAGAAATAGAACTACAAAATATTATATTTGAACAAAATGGTATAAGCAGATTCGGTTAAAAAAATTCAGCAAAAATTTAAAATTAGAGATATGATCAAAATGGCTTTTTCATACAAACTTATATTAATAGTAAAAGAAAAGTCACAATTATAATAATAAAAAAAAAACAGGCGAATTATTCCTTTTTTAACGAGGGGTGAATATTTTTTTTAATTAATAAAACACTGCAATCTGTAAAAAATCGATTTTGATCCAAATTAGGCAGAAGTGGTGCAATTTTTTTTTTGCCTGACGAGACATTAGTTTCTTTGTTTTCATTGGGATTTATTGCAAATGTTGATGATGCAGTTTCTTCTTTGGCATCTGCATTAACATTATCTTTATGGGATTCCATTTAGTAACGCTAATGGTGTGAACAAATTATTTCTGTAATTCGAAAAATGAGTTTATTTAGTGAGCTTTGATGCGATTGTTTAAGAAGTAACAGATGTCACAGAAATCAAACAATCGGATTATTTCTAAAAAAAATATAATCGGTAAAACTACATATGCCAGATATTCATTCACTCTTATTATTCCAATTATTAAAAAATGTTTGAAACAAAAAACTCTCTACATTTTAAAATTATTATTAATTACATTAAATACAGTGTTTCACTTCATTTATACATAATTGTTTTTGGTAGAAAAAATCCAAATAAATCAAAATAAAACATGGAATTTTATTGCAATCGCAATAGCAGGCCTAAAATTAGAATGATTATTTATTGCATAGGTTTTTAGAGAAATTAATAAAAAATTAAACAAAAAGTTCTTGTGCATGTAATTTTTACAAATGATTTATGTCTTATATGTATGTGATTTAAGTTTATTCATTTAAATGGAAGTAGGTACATATTATTACTATTTCAACACAACAGAACCAATTAGAAGCAATCAGTTTTATTGATTTTATTAGTACATAAAGCATTAATAATTAATAAAATAAGGTTTCCATGTGATTTGTGTTATATATTTTATTGTCTAATGTTGTCTTCCAAATGGACTTTTCCATTATGATTACAGTTTTTATCAAAATGAATTAGTTAATATCGAAAAAAGTACTTACTTTATAGAAACGTCATAGATTAGAATAAATTGGTTACGGTAATAAGTGGGGCAATCCAAACCTTGGATCACGTGGTTTGGATTGCCCCATTTATTACCGTAACGGCGTAACCAATTTGTTGTATTTTAATCGATATTAATTAATTCATTTTACAATTTAACGTATTTTAAAATGCTTAGAAATTTAATAATATTTAGAAACACTACAGAATATATGAAAGTTCTTATAAAACCAATTGAAGAAACAATGTTAACAATAAAAATACTAATACTAATTAAAATAAAATTATATTTACCTTTGGATTACTTCTTCGTTGGAAGAGAATTTAAATAAAATAAATTCCCTATATCAAACTTGCATGTTTCCTGTTTTATTAAAAACGTCCTTCCTACTTTTTCGTGCTATTTTTTAAAATTTAATGTTTACTCACTATATTTTGGAATACGTATTCTAAAAAAAACTGTTTAGTAAGTGAATGATAAAGAGAGATATCTTTACATATGTAACTAACAGTACTTACTTCTGTTGTCTTTAGCATATAGGTATCACTAAAAAATGCATAATACATTAGAACTGTTGTATGCCTAATTATATGTATATCTATATTATATTATTAATAAATGATTTTGAAATTTTAACTAGTAACTATAGTAAGTATATTTGAATTTATTTGTTTTTAATATGAAATTAACAATTAAACAATGAAAATAAGTATACCAGGACTATTGATAACCTCTTCAAGAAAAACACAATAATAATATAATGACTTATCACATTTTATGACAGCGACAAACGATTTATGTTTATAGTCATCAATCATGGCTACGTTGACAGATATTGGCTGCAGGTAAAGTATTGTATTTTATAGTACAATGTAGTATTTGTTTACCTGAGTAAAACGCTATGGTAATGCATCGCTTTATTGACGGTTGGCGATAAAGTAAATTCATGCACTTGTAAAGCTCATTTTACATCTGTCAATTTATTGAAGTTAAAATTGAAATAGAAATTGAACTTAAAATTGCGCAATTGCCATATTTCCTAACTATATTTATGTAAGTTTGATATTGATAGCTTTAGCAGCTACCGTGGACCCACACAGACTTTTTTTAAAACCACTTTGAATTATTTATGAATTTGTTTAAACTTAGTAGCTGACGAAATACTGGCAAAATTCTATTTTTTTATCGAAGTAAACTACTACTTTCGGTCTTCCGATTTTACTGAAAACCTAATCAGATCTCAAGAGGGAGTTTATACAAAATTAAGAATTGATAGCAATAGCGGTTGACTGCTATCGTGGTCACACATACATAAACACACACAGAGAGAGACATTTTTTGAAGATCATTTTTTCGGTATCAGGCGGCAAAAATCTCAAAGTCGAAAATGTTCGTCATCACAATACTTTATTATACTAATACGTATAAAAAAGTAAAAGAAGCACTTAGAATAGAATTTTGAATAATTTTTGTATAAAAAAGACTCTTCACTTGTGAAGTAACACATTTACAGGTTTACTTTTTTAAGAAGACAAAAGTTAACTTAGAACAACTTTTGTATGAATTGAAACGTATGGTTTCTTTAGGAATGGCCGGTGTGAGTTTAAAAACGCTGCGCGTATCTGTCGATAGTCACATTCTAATTGTATGGATGTCTGGTCTTGAAAACACACTAAATAAATATCTCTAAAGAGTATTTATATTTGTTGAATGCTGCTCGTTGTATAATTTCTTATTTACATTCCTTTCCTCTACTTCCATAATAATATATTCTGGATTATAAAACGAACCGGTTTAGCTTCCTAAAATAATTTAAATAACAGGTGACCCTGATTTACTAAATTTATTTCTATTTGCTTAGTTCAACAGATAATATACCCAAATGCTTTTGAAAAATATCTTTAGTTTTGTTATTATAACTCATACCTTATTTTTAAATTAATTCAAATAAAAAAAATGAGGTGTGGCCACCACACGACTTTCTTATACGTATGAGCGTTTCAAATCATACAATTTTAAAAATTATTTTATACAAAAATTATTCAAAATCCTATTCTAAGAACTTCCAGTCTCTTAGTAAATCTCTACAGGATACATACTTTGTGAGATATTTGCAAAAAAATGCTACTCGCCAAGAGTAAACGTATTATTTCCGGTCGGAATTTTGAATTTTCTTTTATACAAAAAATATTCCAAATCCAACTCTAAATACTTTTATGCTCTTGATAAATATATATAGAATGCATAATTTACGAAATATTTGCAATAATCGCTATTCGATAAGAGTAAAAGTGTTACTTCCGGTCCGAATTTAAAATTTTTTTTTATACAAAAGGTATTGAAAATTAAGTTCTAAATACTTTTATACTAGTAACGTACCTGTCTAAAAAGCATGACTTGCGAAATATTCGCAAAAAACTGATTTTCGATAAGAGTAAAAGACCTACTTCCGGTAGGAATTTCGAAAAACTTTTTTAATAAAATTCTTCTCAAATTTAATTTTGAGTATATATGAATTCTTTATAAATTTGTTTAAACTTAGTAATTTACAAAATATTGGTAAGAGTGGATTTTTTCACTGAAGTAAACTACTACTTCCGGTCTGCCGATTTTACTGAAAATCTAATCAGATCTCAAGAGGGAGATAATATTGAAATTTTCATCATCACAATACTTCCTTATCCTACGTATAAGAAAATAAAAATAATGAGTTTAACCGTTGATTGAAGGAATACATAAAGATGCGCCACTATAGCACTGAGCGTAGCCAAAACTGGAACCGAGATCTATACGACTGCATCAGTCGTTTGGATCCGAGATTCGAAACAGCCCGAGACAGCGATGATGTTTCTCGGCAAGGGGTTTGTGGGACGACTTAACGGAAAGACGCGCTGTTTTTCTATAGCGTTGCGCATCTTTTATATTCCTTCAATCAACGATTTAACACCTTGTCTTGTGGTTTATTAATTAAAGCAATATTTGCCTTTATACTTTCTTATACGTAGTAAGGAATTATGATGCAGATGTCCACGTTTTAAGGTCGCCTGATACCGAAAAAGTGGCTTTTGGCAAACGTCTCTCTCTTGCCCTCCTTCCCTCTCTCTCTCTCTCTCGCCCTCTCTCACTCTCTCTCCCTCTCCCCCCTCTCTCCCTCTCTCTCTCTGTCTGTCTGTCTGTCTGTCTGTGTCTCAGTGTCCAAACGGCTACAGCTATCAATACCAAACATTAATAATCTTCCTCTTGAGATCATATTAGATTTTGAGTAAAATCGGTAGACCGGAAGCAGTAGTTTACTTCACTAAAAAAATCAAAATTTACTAATACGTCGTCACGTTTAAACTAATTTCTAAAGAATACAAAAGTACTAAGATGTGAATTTTAGAAAGACTTTTTTGGGCATTTCTAGTGGAAGTAGGTCTTTCTACCTACCGCGAAAAGCGGTTTTTAGCAAATTTCTTACAAATTATTCATTTTGTACAGACTTATTTAGAATACAAAAATATTTAGAACCCGAATTGGAACAATTTTTGTATAAAAGAAATTTCAAAATTCGGACCGGAAGTAACACTCTTGCTTTTATCGAATAGCAGTATTTTGCAAATATTTCGCAATTATGCATTCTATAGAGATTTATTAAGAGAATAAAAATATTTTGAGTTGGATTTGCAATAATTTCTGTATAAAAAAATTGTCCAAAATTCCGGAAGATACACTTTTAATCAGAGGTTTATTTTATAAAGAGGCAACTTAAAATTTGATTTGGAACAAATTTTGTATACACATTTCGGATGTCACATACGTATAAAAACGTCGTATGGTGACTACACCTCATTTTTAGATATAGCTCTCTAAAAAAATTAAAACATATTCTAAAACAGCAAAATTTTGCATTTCGTATTAATTATTACATTATAACATGATTTAATTGTATGTAGTGATATTATAAACTTATTCTTACAAGTTTATAACAAAAAATAATACATATATACATACAAGGTCCCATATTTGAACTTCTGTGCAATTAATGGGTAATGATGTAATAAAATTTAATTAGGATTGTAAAATTAATTTCTCTAACCTTTACCAGAATAAATTAAAACAAAAATTGTAGCAGATATCAAGTTTTTAGTAATTAATATACAGGGTGAGTCATTAGTAGCCGCTTCTTCGATTGCTCTTTTGTGTTTTAAATAAGAGAAAAACAATTAGTGGAAGATCCATGGTTGCTTGTGGCGCATATTGTAAAAATACTTTAAGCTCTGGCGCATTTCCGGTTTTACAGGAAGTGCACGGGGCTTAATTTTTTTTAATGACTAACCCTATATATTTTTGTATTTTCTTGTACTGCTTTAAATTGTCTGTTCGATTGCTTTTTCTTTTTCAAAATTGAGCCAATAGTTCTTGAATTATTAATTTTTTTTGAAAATATTTGACCAAAACACGTGTTCAGAAAAAAATCATTTGCACATTGTTTTTAAAAGTAAAAACATTAACTTTGTTGTTGCTTGTAGCCAAGAAAATTCTGCATCATTTGGTAAAGTTGCACTCGACAATACCTCACTGAACTTTGTTTTTTCAAAGCCTACTTCCTGAAATTTTCACATACCAAAAACTTATATTTTTTAAATGGAACACCCAGTATTTTATTGAGTCATTTTGTTCCTTTTTTTATTCTCTTTCATTTTTGTTAACAATGTCCTATACTTATCTTTTGTAATTTCTGAGATAATCACTATAGGAGCTATTAGCGATCAATTAAAGAACTACGAGCGCTGTTGTTCTATGCACCAAAATATTCGTTCAACCAATGGAGGGCAGGGATGGCGCCCGACATCCTTAGTCAACTGTCAAACAATATAAATGTTATATCCAACTATCCCAAAAGTAATAATTTTATAGAATGAAGAGCATCGCATTTCATTTTTTTAATTCCGGCAATGTCCAGTTGCATTTTTGACACTGTTGGTTAACATCGAAATAAAATAAAGGTTATGTTTACTAACATATTTGAAGAGGTCTTCAAAAAGTTTTGAAAATCCGTCCGTAGATAGCGAAGATACTCTTCACCATTAACATTTTCATCAAAGAAATAAGCACCAATTATGTAACTACCCACTATTCCTCCCCACAGTTTTAATGACCAACGATTTTGAAAGTTTACAGGTGTGATAAAATGGGGGATTTTAAGTGTTATAATAATGGAAATTGTGACGATGAACGTATTCACTTTAATAGAGGGTGGCTTCGTTGGTAGACAACAAAAAGTTGAGAAAGCCAGGATAATTTATCTGCTGCCAATTGACAAAAATGTAAGCGATTCTGAAAATTTCTTTCATCTAACCCTGTGTATAAATATGCTACGGGTGAATTTCATATTTCCTAATTATTCTGGATTCTCAAATTTGACTTACATCTAACTGACGACTAATTTTCGTAGTACTAGTATGGAGGTGTTCGACTACACTCGCAAGTACCATAAACGTCTTATCCTCACCAGTTATTGCTTTTTCTGCACCTTCTTTCATATTCAATGCTTTCTGTTCACTCAAACAGTCCACTTTATATTTTCGAAGGTTTCTGGATTCAGTTGACTTCTACCAGGGATCGCTGTGCATAAAGTCTGGATACTAGCAAAAAGTTTCTTTCAGATTCACCCAAAACGTCAATCATATCTATTAACTCTTCATAAGAATAATTCATTTGGATGATAACTAACAGCGATGCTTTTGTAAGTTTGAAATAAATGTATATCCACTTTCTTCAACAGTTGACTGAGGCAATCAGCCGCATTCCAGCCTTTATTGGACGAAAATTTGGGTGAATAGAACAGCGCCCGTAGTCTTTAATTGACCGCTAATTGCTGCTATAGTGATTATCTCAAAAATTACAAAAGATAGGTATAGGACATTGTTAACAAAAATGAAAGAAACAAAATGACTCAATAAAATACTAGGTGTTCCATTTAAAAATAATAAGTTTTTGGTACGTGAAAATTTCAGGAAGTAGGCTTTGAAAAAACAAAGTTTTTTGAGGTATTGTCGAGTGCAACTTTACCAAATGATGTAGAATTTTCTTGGCTACAAGCACCACCAAAGTTAATGTTTTTACTTTTAAAAACAATGTGAAAATGATTTTTTTCTGAACACGTGTTTTGGTCAAATATTTTCAAAAAAAATTAATAACTCAAAAACTATTGGCCCAGTTTTGAAAAAGAAAAAACAGTCAAACAGACAATTTAAAGCAGTACAAGAAAATCCAAAAATATATAGTGTGAATCATTTAAAAAAATTAAGTTCCGTACATTTCCGTCGAAACCGGAAGTGCGCCAGAGCTTAAAGTATTGTTACAATATGCGCCACAAGCAACCATGGATCTTCCACTAATTGTTTTTTCTTTTACATATTTAAAACACAAAAGAGCAATCGAAGAAGCGGCTACTAATGACTCAGCCTGTATAATAGTAATTAATTAATAAAGAAATTAAAGAAAATGGTTATGTGATTTTGGTCTTATAGTTTGTTTCCTTTTCGCAATAATAAAAACCTTAGTATGACATATAAAATCCATTATCGTCCATATACTCCTGCATTCTTGATTGCATAGAATTTATTAAAGTTACACATAAGTTTCTTCCTCTGAAATGCTCCCATACAGATTGTGCATATTGAGTAATATTTTCTATATTAAGTTGAACTCTATCATTATTAGCATTCCTATTCGGCACCATAGCACTCCACATATTTTCAATGGGATTCGGATATGGAGATTTTGCCGCCCAATCAAATACTTCTACGTTATTTTCGTTAAATAAATAAAAAAAATAAAAGAAAGTAAGAGTGTTACTTCCGGTCCGAATTTTGATTTTTTTTTATATAAAGATTATTCCAAATGTGGCTCAAACAATTTTGTGTTCTTAATAAATCTGACTAGAATGCAAAATTTGTGAAATTTTCCAAAAAAAACAGATATTTGATGAGTAGAAGCATTACTTCCGGTCCAAATTTTAAACTTTCTTTTATAGAAAAATTGTTCCAAATGTAGTTCTAATTACTTTTGCACTTATAATACATGTATATAGATTGTATAAAAAAAACTGCTATTCGATAAGAGTAAAGTCTTACGTCTGGTCCGAATTTTCAAATTTCTTTTATACAAAAGTTGTTCCAATTCGGGCTCTAAATATTATTGTATTCTAGATAAATCTGTAAAGAATCAATAATTTGTAAGATATTTGCTAAAAACCGGTTTTTGGTAAGATATGAAGGCCTCCTTCCGGTAGAAATTTCAAAAAAAGTCTTTCTAAAATTCACATTTTAATGCTTTTGTATTCTTTAGAAATTTCTCTAAACTTAGTAGTTGACGACGTATTAGTAAATTTCGATTTTTTTTAGTGAAGTAAACTAATTCAAAATATCAGTGTTGATCGGGAAAAATATAATTTTTAATAATTTTAAACATTCCCTTATTAGAGAATATAACAATTTTTACTTTTTATAAGAAAAACATGGGTTGTTATAATACTAAATTGTTTAAGTATTATTTTAATTTTCAGTTAAACATTGTTATTTTAAATAAAAAGCTTCAACATCTAAAATAAATACAAATCACTTCCAGAAAGAATAGTAACAAGTCCAAAATTCCATAAAACCAAGATTTAATGAAAAATAGTGGATCTCCCTGTAGAAATCAAAATAAAAGACTATAGAATAAAATAAAAGCCAGAAAGATATTGAGGAAGATAAAAATGATTTTTTCTAATAAAGTACCTAGCATGAACGTTATCCCTATCAGACAATAAATTATTATGAATAAACACAAATATTTCAAATATATTGGCTTATAGTATATGGCCGATGTAGTTTCTTTTACAAAGCAATTTAATTCATAACGTAATACAATCTTTTTCTTTTAATTGTATTTAATATTTAATTATATACCTATAATTTTAAAAGCAAGGCATTCAAAATATGTGTTTCATTCGTTACTATATATATGACATGTATATTTCGTGCAGATTGTGGAAAATAAAGTATTTAAAAACTTCAGAAAATATAAACCATACTCATATTAAGTACAATGGCTTATTCATGCTATACATATAAGATTTACGATGCATGTTTTTTGCTTATCCCGTTCTTAACTCGAACATTAGAATGTTACTATCGTAGAATTTGGGGATCTATTTTCAATTTACACCGGCCATTTGAAAAGAAACCAATTGTACATATGTATAAGAAAGTTGTGTGTTGGCTAGGGAGTACTGGGTTGATGAAAATTTTCGGCCTCTAGATTTTTACAGATGTCCACGTTTTGAAGTCGCCTGATACCAAAAAAGTGATTTTAAAACTCTCTCTATGTGTGTGACCAAGGTAGCGGTCAAACGGCTACAGCTATCAATTCCAAATTTGCTTTTACGTGTATAATTTTCCTCTTGAGATCTGATTAGATTTTCAGTAAAATCGGTAGACTGGAAGTAGTAGCTTACTTCAATGAAAAAATCGAATTTTACCAATACTTTGTCAACTATTAAGTTTTAAACAAATTTGTGAAGAATTCAAATATACTCAAAATTAAATTTGGTAAAAATGAAGTTTTTCAGAATTCCTACAATATGTCTTTTACTCTTATAGAAAATAATTTTTTTGCGAATATCTCGCAAATCATGCTTTCTAGGCAGGTACATTACGAGTATAAAAGTAGTTAAATCATAATTTTTAATTTCGTATAAAAAAAAATTAAAATTCGGACCGGAAGTGTCACTTTTACCCCTATCGAATGGCGATTTTTGGCAAATATGTTGTTAATTATGTATTCTATATACATTTATCAAGTGTACAAAAGTTTTAGAGCTGGGTTTACAACATTTTTTGTATACATGAAATTTCAAGATGTGGATCGGAAGTAACACTTTTACTCTTAGCAAGTAGCACATTTTTTGGAATATCTTGCAAAGAGTGTTACTTCAAGCCCAAATTTTAGGAATTTTTTATACAAAAATTAGGAAAATCCTATTCTAAGTACGTCTATTCTCTTAATGAGCCTCTATAGAATGCATGCGAGATATTAAGAAAAATGCTACTCGCTAGGAGAAAAGTGTTACTTCCGGTCCGAATTTTGAAACTTTCTTTATACAAAAGATATTTAAATTTATATTTTAAATACTTTTATACTCGTAACGTACCTGCCTAGTAAGCATGATTTGCGAGATATTCGCAAAAAATTGATTTTCCATAAGAGTAAAAGACCTACTTCCGGTAGGAAAAACTTTTTTACTACGCTTTTGTTCAAATTTAATTTTGAGTGCATTTGAATTCTTTATAAATTTGTTTAAACTTAGTAATTGACAATATATTTGCAAAATTCGATTTTTTTACTGAAGTAACCACTTCCGGTCTACCGATTTTACTGAAAAACTAATTAGATCTCAAGAGAGAGATTATACAAGTAAAAACAAAATTTGAAATAGATATCTACAGCGATTTGACCGCTATCGTGGTCACACACAGAGAGACACACACACACAGAGAGAGAGAGACACAGACATTTTTTAAAAAACACCTTTTCGGTATCCGGGGACTTCAAAACGTGGACATTTGCAAAAATCTCGGGGTTGAAAATTTTTATCATCACGATACTTCCTTATACTAAGTATAAAAAATGAGGTGTGGCAACCACACGACTTTCTTATACGTACGAGCGTTTCAAACTATACAATTTTAAAAAAAAATTTTTACAAAACTTATTCAAAATCCTCTTCTAAGTACTTTCATTCTCTTAATAAATCGCTATAGAATGCATACTTTGCAAGATATTCGAAAAAAAGTGCTACTTGCTAAGAGTAAAGTGCCACTTCCGGTTTGAATTTTGAAATTTCATGTATACAAAAAATATTGCAAATTCAACTCTAAATACTTTTGTACTCTTAATAAATATATATAGAATGCATAACTTACGACATATTTGCAAAAAATCGCTATTCGACAAGAGTAAAAGTGGTACTTCCGGTCTGAATTTTGAATTTTTTTTTATACAAAAGATATTGAAAATTATGTTTTAAATACTTTTATACTCGTAACGTACTTCTCTAAAAAGCATGACTTGCGAAATATTCGCAAAAAACTGATTTTCGATAAGAGTAGAACACCTACTTCCGGTTGGAATTTCGAAAAACTTTTTTAAGACAATTTGTCTCAAACTTAATTTTAAGTACATATGAATTCTTTATAAATTTGTTTAAACTTAGTAGTTGACGAATAATTGGCAAAATTCGATTTTTTCACTGAAGTAAACCTCTACTTCCGGTCTACCGATTTTACTGAAAATCTAATCAGATCTCAAGAGGGAGATTATATTCGTAAATATAAAATTTGGAATTGATACCTATAGCGGTTTGACCGCTATCGTGGTCACACACACACAGAGAGACACACAGACAGACACACAGACATTTTTTAAAAACCACTTTTTCGGTATCAGGGGACTTCAAAACGTGGACATCTGCAAAAATCTCGAGATCGAAAATTTTCATCATCACAATACTTCCTTATACTACGTATAAGAAAGTAAAAAGTAAAAATCGTCAAATTCCTACAAATATTGATCACTCATTGTTTTTCTTTTCTGTTTAATTTTTCTTAAATTACCAGTAAAAATTAATTGAAAATTTAAATAATGTCAAAAAAAACACGCTAAATGGCTGAGAACACGCATGCGCAACTAAAATGTATAAAAAAATCATATGTGTTAAACGTTGTCAAATTCTCCTCTATCTATTCCTAATTCAGTCATTGATTACGTAAGATTTGTAGGGCGAACCCTGTATTTTCTAAACTTGTCACCTTTTGATATGTTATACATATGGCGGGCGGTTTTTTAAAAATACAAACATTTAAGTTTCTAAATTTAACATAAATAACCTTTTAATTAAACATAATGTTGTGTGGTGCTTTGGAGTAGTCTTATTTATGATTGAATTTAGCTTGGTAGAGTGGTAGGAAGTTTCTATATACAAATGAGGAATTTTGCAATTTCTTGTTTTACTACCGCTATTAAATTTACAAATTATATAGGTAGTTTAATTATAAATTAATTCTACTAAATAAAACTATTAAAAATTTACTCACCAACATTAATTTGTATAATTTTTTGAATAGATCTATAATTTTATTAGTATTATTATACTTATTAGAAAACATAGCTGTTATTAAGTTGTTTCTGGAAAACTGACACATCAATTTGTTGTGGTTCACATTCAAAATTTTATTATTTTTACTTTCTTATACGTAGTATAAGGAAGTATTGTGATGATGAAAATTTTCGACCTCGAGATTTTTGCAGATGTCCACGTTTTGAGGTCCCCTGATACCAAAAAAGTGGTTTTTAAAAAATGTCTGTGTGTCTGTGTGTCTCTCTCTCTCTCTCTCTCTCTCTGTGTGTGTGTGTGTGTGTGTGACCACGATAGCGGTCAAACCGCTGTAGATATCAATTCCAAATTTTGTATTTACGAATATAATCTCCCTCTTGAGAACTGATTAGATTTTGAGCAAAATCGGCAGACCGGAAGTAGTAGTTTACTTCAGTGAAAAAATCGAATTTTGTAAATATTTCGTCCATTACTAAGTTTAAACAAATTTATAAAGAATTCAAATGTACTCAAAATTAAATTTGAGAAAAATTGTTTTAATAAAGTTTTTCGAAATTCCTACCGGAAGTAGGTCTTTTACTCTTATCGGAAATCAGTTTTTTGCGAATATCTCGCAAGTCATGCTTTCTAGACAAGTACATTACGAGTATAAAAGTATTTAGAACATAGTTTTAAATATCTTTTGTATAAAAAAAATTTCAAAATTCAGACCGGAAGTACCACTTTTACTCTTATCGAATAGCGATTTTTTGCAAATATGTCGTAAATTATGCATTCTATATATATTTATGAAGAGTACAAAAGTATTTAGAGTTGGATTTGGAATATTTTTGTATAAATGAAATTTCAAAATTCGGACCGGAAGTAACACTTTCATACGTATAAGAAAGTCGTGTGGTGGCCACACCTCATTTTTTTAATTTTGACTTGTTTCTGCTTTAAAGAATTTATTATAACATAACATTATTTATAATTTATATTGAAATTTATTTTCTATATAGTAAAAGTTGTATTATTGGTTTCCTATCAAACAATGTTCAATGTAAATAAAAATTACATTTCATAAAATGCGTTTTTTGACGGATAGTAAACTAAATTTTATAATAGAATTCTAATTTTCTTTAAAACAATAATGGCCATAAAAACAAATGTATGTAATTCTCCTCAAAAGTATTAGTTGCAAGAAAAGATTTACCTAGCGGTCGACATCAGGACCCGTTAATCCCTTAGGTTAATTTACACATTTAACCCCCCTTCCAACCACCCGACACTTACCACCACTTTCGCATATATAAAAGTCGACTTGCAGCAAAATTAGTTATTATTACCATAGTTTTGATAGTATTCACTAGTAATAAGTTGAAAAACAAGTGAAAATTTTGACAAAAATGTTTCGAAATCAAGTTGACCCACCAGGGGCAGCCATCGCCGAATTGCTTGAAGCAGAACCCTCTATTCGACGTTTTACGGATCCAGCGCCAGAGCCTCCAATATTCAATGGTGAGGACCACGAAGATCCCGAATATTTCCTATGGCAAGCCGAAACATACCTACAAGAGCTTGATGCTCACGAAGAAGATTACGTTCAAATCATCTACGAATTTTGCCTTAGAAGTTACGCAGTACGTTGGTTCGCGCCCTTTTTGCACATGAATCTGGATTGGGCTTACTTCCGCCGAATATTCTTGGGACGATACGCAGCGCCAACACTTATTGCGACATTACATCAAACCGCCGTCGCCCAACATCAAAAAGCATACGAAAACGCAGAAAAATTCGTCATAAAGAGGTTTTTACTACTGGGAAGATTGAATCCACACACAAGTGATAGAATAAATATTGAAATCATCAAAGGTTTGATGATTGCACCGTACAAAGAATACTTCGAAAACAAACAATTTGACGATATTCACGTTTTTCTGGATGAATTGCGACGCTATAGAAGAGATATTCCATACTTTGGTAGGCGGTAAAATAAATGACGACTTGTGTTTTGTACTGGAACTATTGATTATAAATATTTGTATACTTTGTACTTGTATAAACTGTAAAACACACTTTTTATGTACTAATCCTGATTTCCTTGTAATTATAATGACGTATATGTATAAGAAAATTAATAAATCTTTATGGAATGCTACTCTGATGTTTAATTACCTACTAAATATATCAAACGTAAATAAAACAAAACAAACTTGTTGAACTACACTTTAATTACTAAAAACAGGACAATTGTTTCACCACACAGTGGCTTCTTCAGCAATGACTAAAAATACAAATTACACAGTATATATCTTATGTGTATTGGTTGTAGGAGGTAAGAAAAAAGGAAAAAAATTAAGTGTGGCCACCACGCGACTTTCTTATACGTATGAGCGTTTCAAACTATACTATTTTATGAACTCTTTTAACACAAAAATGATTCAAAACCCTATTCTCAGTACTTCTATTCTTTTAATAAATACCTATAGAATGCATACTTTGCAAGATATTCCAGAAAAACTGCTACTACCTAAGAGTAAAAGTGTTACTTACGGTCCGAATTTTGAAATTTCATTTATACAAAAAATATTGCAAATCTAGCACTAAATAGTTTTGTACTCTTGATAAATATATATAGAATGCATAATTTACGATATATTTGCAAAAATCGCTATTCGATAGGAGTAAAGTGGTACTTTCCGCCTGAATTTTGAAATTTTTTTTATACAAAAGATATTTAAAATTATGTTCTAAATACTTTTATACCTGTAATGTATCTGTCAATGGTGGAATTCTGTAACTTCTCGGAAGCTCCGGCTATCGTAGGCCCTGGCAACGAAGTGACGTTGCGATGACGATTTCAGAATTTTTAGAGTTAGTGACGTAGAAGTGTCAATTTACGATTTTTTGCACATAACCTATCACATAACCTTTATGTTTAACATGTAAACAAACATCATCTCGTAAACATATACCAAAATCTTTCAATTTAAAATTTTAACTAATAAGAAAATTGTTTGAAATATAATATAGCGATTGCTTTTTTGCATTGCATTTTTTTTTAAAGAAAATGCACGGAACATTTTGTAATGCCAAGACATAGTATAACCATATGTTTATACCATAGATTAGGGAGATTAGCAAGATTAGGGAGACTAGCAAGATATCACGAAACACTTTGGAAAATTTCAACAAGAACTGCTATCATTAGGAGAGTTTCAAAGGACGTAGTATCGCACTAGTGTATAGTGAATTTGTAGATAAATGTCTTTTCAGGCACATTTATGGATGATGAAATGTGATTTTTTTATAAAGCCAACAAGAACAGATATCCCTATCAAGTGGACATTGTTTTTCTTACAAGAGTACCTAAACACAAAAAAATACATAAACCTAGCAGACAATATCCACAGAACATAAAGCATGTGAAATGTGCACAAACTAATTGTTTGAAAAAGTCTATTATGGTATCGTGTTCACAATAACTTCACAATTTAAAGTTGACTTTTTCATAAGATTTTCTAATAATAAAACTACATCAAATTGAGAGGATGTTTAACTTTATATTATGTTGAAGAAGATAAGAGGAAATTTACCTGTTTAGTCAATGAATTTCTTTATTTGTAAGTCAAACCGCAAAGATTTTATCAATATGTAACTATATTGAACGATTAATGTTTTAGGCTCCAAAAAGGTAACATTAAGTTTTAATAGCATAGGCCAAAGTACATAAATGGTTGAAGGATATAGATGATTTTGTATTTAGAAAATCGACCAATCCTGTGCTGTATTGTTGTACTTGGTACACCAAATCATTCGATATTATTGCAGGATTTTGTTGTCGAGCCTCTGAAATTATAGTAATTGAAAGTTCTCTTTATTTGCAGTTTTTACAGAAGAGTAATATTCATTAGGCTGAAATTTGCACTTTGTCAACTCAAAAGAATGTAAAAAATTATTGTTTAATAAATTTACCAGCAAGTATTATAAAACAATAGAAGACATTTGACTCGTATAATTATACTAATATTGGATATGAATTATATGTTTACTATAAAATCTTAACAATAAAGATCAAAAAGAAAAATAATAATACTGAACTAGAAATGTGAACTTTGAATAATAGGTACTCAAATAGAAATTGTTTGTATAAATATTGAAAAATAAAACACATTTTATTGTCAAATATATTTTTTTTTATTAACCTTACCATAAAAGTAGTGCTGAAATTTAAAAAAATTACAGTATGTGAATATAAAAAATATATATACAAAAGGAGGGTGTTCTTCATCGGCTAAAGGTGGAGCAAGTATATCAACATGTGTGCCATCAATTACACCTACATCTCGTGCACCCCATTTTTCATAAAAACTAAACAGAACAATAATTTTTAGAACGTTTAGAAAAGATATGATTGCCCTTGGTAAATATATGAACTGGGTGCTATCAATTAAACAAAATACATCTCCGGTCTCCCATTTTTTATCATAAAAACAAAATAAGGAATTATTTTTAGAATATTTTGATACAACATAATTACCCTTACTTAACACGATTCTTCGATTCACAATCACTGGGAAATTTTATCCATTCAGGGAATAAATTGTTTGATATTACAAGACAGGCCTGATGAACTATTCGACTTACTGAATTCTGACTGAGAGAAACAAGGCTATTAATACCAACACTATTCTGATAGCTGCCTGATGCTATGAAATTTAATGTTGTTAAGACCTGTAACAAATATATAATGTGCACTATAAAGTTAATATGCATTTCAAGTGATGTTTATGATAATAACCTTCAAATGTAATGGTATATTTGTTTGTTATATGTCCATCCAATAACTGGATCAGGTTTTGAACAGTGCCCTTATTCAGTCTAAACATTTGTTTAAAATGCCTGTTTGGTATTTCAAAAGGATATCCGTGATTTCTTAAACGTTTTCGAAATATACGCATATAATTTCTAAAATAAAGAAAATAGAGAATATTATGTATACTCTATATATTTTATATTATCGATTACCTACCTGTTGTGATTTTCATCTAATAATAATGCTATAAAGCCATTCATATTTGCAAATATAAAACAATAATAAATATAACGAATAAACAAACAGGAACAATAATAGATATAACAAATAAACAAACAGGAACAATAATAATTATAACAAATAAAGTAACAGAAACTATAAATATAACAACAGGAATAGTATATTAACAATAATTATATAATAATAATATAACCACAATATAACCAACAAAATCTTTACTCACGAACGTTTTGACATTTCTACGTCACTAGCTGTAAAAATTCTGAAATCGTCATCGCAACGTCACTTCGTTGCCAGGGCCTACGATAATCGGAGCTTCCGAGAAAGTTACAGAATTCCACCATAAAAAGCATGACTTCCGAAATATTCGCAAAAAACTGTTTTCGATAAGAGTAAAAAGCCTACTTCCGGTAGAAATTTCGAAAACCTTTTTAAATAAAATTGTTCTCAATTTTAATTCTAAGTATATATGAATTCTTTATAAATTTGTTTAAACTAATGGTGGAATTCTGTAACCTTCTCGGAAGCTCCGATTATCGTAGGCCCTGGCAACGAAGTGACGTTGCGATGACGATTTCAGAATTTTTAAAGTTAGTGACGTAGAAGTGTCAATTTACGATTTTTTGTACATAACCTTTATGTTTAACATGTAAACAGACATATCATCTCGTAAATATATACCATATATACGAAAATTGTTTGAAATATAATATAAGCGATTGCAAACATTTTCTTTTAAAGAAAATGTACGGAAAATTTTGTAATGCCAAGACATAGTATAAACATAGGTTTATACTGTGGCCAAATTTCAGCAAGAACTGCTACCATTAAGGGAGTTTCAAAGGACGTAGTATGACAGTAGTGTATAGTGAATTTGCAGATAAATGTCTTTTCGGACACGTCTGTGGATGATGAAATGTGATTTTTCTATGAAGCCAACAAGAACAGGTATTCCTATAAAGTGGACATTGTTTTTCTTACAAGAGTACCTAAATACAAGAAAATACATAAACCCAGCAGACAATATCCATACAACATAACGCATGTGAAATGTGCACAAACTAAATGTTCGAAAAAGTCTATCATGGTGTTCACAATAACTTCACAATTTAAGGTTGACTTTTTCATAAGAAGTCAAACCGCAAAGATTTTATCAATATGTAACTATATTGAACGATTAATGTTTTAGGCTCCAAAAAGGTAACATTAAGTTTTTACAGCATAGGGCAAAGTATATAAATGGTTGAAGGATATAGATGATTTTGTATTTAGAAAATTGACCAATCTTCTAATATATGGTTGCACTTGGTTTCAATATTGTTGTTCGTCCCAAATCATTTGTATTTTACTAGTTGTAGGAATGTATTACCTGACTAGGAAAAGGCCTACACAATAACATTTGATATCGAGTACACCAAATCATTCAATATTATTGCAGGATATTGTTGTCGAGCCACTGAAGATATAGGAATTGAATGTTATGTTTATGTGCAGTTTTAACAGGAAAGTAATATTCAGTAGCTAAAATTGGCACATTTTCAACTCGAAAAAACGATAAGAATATAAAAAATTATTGTTTAATGGTTTAAAAAATATACCAGTATGTATTATAAAATAATGAAGACATTGGACTTGAATAATTATATTAATACTAGATATCACTTATGTGTTTCCTTTTAAATCTTACTTATTTATTGAAAAATAAAATATATTTTATTGCCAAATATATTTTTTTATTAACATATAAAAAAAAGCACATATATTATAATGGTAAAATTATAGAAAAGCAATTACAGTACCTGGAATATAAACAATACTTAGAAAAGAAATATATATGCAAATAAATGAAAGACTCCAAGCAAAAGTATTACAAGGTAAAGTAAACTTATGAGATATATGTGAATTACAGTAAAGGCATATTTCATTTTAAAATATGTATCGACTAATGTACTATAATAAATTATTCCCTCATTTTTTTATACCTATCTAAAGTGTGGCAGTATGTTTTGTTTACTATGTAAATGCACTGATGTTAAATTTATATGGTAAATTTAATATTTTACCATATACTTTCAACAGATTTTCAATATAATCCAAGATATTGCATAAATCCTTTACACAAATTTTATATCCTATTTCTAATATATTTAATATGTACATTATTTTCATGTTTAGGGTTTGGTTCATAAGACAACCTCTTTGTTTTAAATTAGTTGTAAACACTTTTATATACATTAAAAATGCAAGTGCATGCTTCCAGTCACTTTGGGATGCCTCACATTCTTCCAATTTCCAAATAATTTTTCTGGTTTTGAACTAAAAGATGTACATATATATATATATACATAATAAAATATAGAATATAAGTCACAATTTTACCTGTAATATGGTGTTCGTCATTGCCTTACGTAATTGTAAATTACTCTTTAGTGCCATGATATACAGTATTTGTAAATTATACTAGCTATTTTCACAGGATGGTACATTAATGTGCAGAATAAGGAGCGACACCAATAACAACTTTGCAAAATAGTATTTGTCATTTCGATAATATTCAATTCAATATTAAGCATGCTTCTGAGGGATTATTTATTGGATTGAATAACCATAGTTCCATAAGATAACCAATATCACCTGCATTGAAATATGTAGATTACATTATTAGAATGTTATCGTACAACATAATTACCCATGCATAAAATTTTTTTGATTCACAGTTTACGGGAAATTTTATCTGGAAACAAATTTCCTCATCATGTGATCTTATGAATTACACAACTAACTGATATCTCACCAAATAAAACAAGCTATTATTCTGGTAGCTGCCAAAGAATGTAAAATATCCATAAACTAAATATTGTTTAGACCTGTAACAAAGATATTATGTATGTACTACACTGTATAGGTATAGACACTTCAAGTAATCTTCAAATGTAACTACATATATGTATATTACTTACCTGGATAAGGCTCTGAACTCCTAAACTTTCGCTTAAAATGCTTTTACATGATCGATTAACTGGTTTCGTAAAAAGGCATATAATTTCTGGAATAAAGGGAATATATTACACTCTATAAATATATTTTACATAGACAATCCCTACCTGTTGTGGTCTACATGTAACAATAATGCTATAAAGTCATATTTATATTTGCAAACAAGAACGATAATAAATATAAAATTATAACCTACAAAACTTGATGACCAAAAACCTTGCGACACTTCTACGTCACTTAACTCTAAAAATTCTGAAATCGTCATCGCAACGTCACTTCGTTGCCAGGGCCTACGATAACCGCAGCTTCCGAGAAGTTACAGAATTCCACCATAAGTAGTTGACGAAATAACGGCAAAATTCAATTTTTACACAGAAGTAAACTAGTAGTTCCGGTATGCCGATTTTACTGAAAATCTAATCAGATCTCAAGAGGGAGATTATATTCGTAAATACAAAATTTGGAATTGATACTTGTAGCGGTTTGACCACTATCGTGGTCACACACACACACACACACAGACAGACAGACTGACACACACAGAGAGAGACATTTTTTAAAAACCCCTTTTTCGGTATCAGGGGATTTCAAAACGTGGACATCGGCAAAAATCTCGAGGTCGAAAATTTTTGTCATCACAATACTTCCTTATACTACGTATAAGAAAGTAAAAAAATGAGGTGTGGCCACCACACGACTTTCTTATACGTATGAGCGTTTCAAACTGTACAATTTTAAGAATTTTTTTAATACAAAACTTATTCAAAATCCTATTCTAAGTACTTTCATTGTCTTAATAAATCGCTATTCGATAAGAGTAAAAGTGGTACTTCCGGTCTGAATTTTGAAATTCTTTTTATACAAAAGATATTGAAAATTATGTTTTAAATACTTTTATACTCGTAACATACTTGTCTGAAAAGCATGACATGCGAAATATTTGACGAAATATTGGCAAAATTCGATTTTTTCACTGAAGTAAACTGCTACTTCCGGTCTACCGATTTTACGGAAAAACTAATCAGATCTCAAGAGGGAGATTATACACGTAAATACAACATTTGGAATTGATATCTCCAGCGGTTTGACCGCTATCGTGGTCACACACACACACACACAGACAGACAGACACAGAGACATTTTTTAAAAACCACTTTTTTGGTATCAGGGGACCTCAAAACGTGGACATCTGCAAAAATCTCGAGGTCGAAAATTTTCATCATCACAATACTTCCTTATACTACGTATAAGAAAGTAAAAGTTGCTTAAAACCCTCATAAAACTATGTACATTGTACTAATAAACAAATAAATTAAGTAAAGGAAATTTATTTACATTCAGTTGATCATTTAAAAGAAAATTAGAGTTTTTGTGTTTGTTAATATTTAGAACTTATTATGTTTTTAGTAGTTTAGATAAATTCACGCTTAATGTACCCATGTATGTTAATGATCTATAGACTTTATCATGTTTTTATTCTGTCATAGTATACTAAAGAAACTGATTTTAATAATATTTTTTTCGAGACTAACTTATATTCATAACCATTGTTAAGTACAATTTGTTTTATTAAATTTAATTCTTTGGTAAAGTTATCCTGGGATAAGGGGACATTCACTCATCTGTGTACTAAGGTATTGAAGCAGCCATTTTACTTCCTTATACTACGTATACAGGGTGTTCCTAAATATCATGTACATAAGGAAGGGGGTAACTATTTGGTTTATTTTGTGCCTAAAATTTCATATAAACATAGGTCTGCAAACGCTTCGTTACCAATATGCAGGGTGTTGAAATTTCAAGAATTTTTCACTTTTTACTGTATAGCTCATGCAGTTTTTTTACGATTTCTAATGTCAATTGTCAAATTAATAAACTCAAGTGATTATCTGAATAAAGCCAGAGCCTGCTAGACCATTTTAAAAAATTTAATTTTCTCTGGCGAATTACAGAAAATTGTTTTCTATTTTTTTTCTCGATAACGGTCAGAGATAAGAAAAAAATATAAGAGATCAAAAAGTTTCTAAACAAGACAGAAAATTTATTGCGTATTTTAGAATCTAGCAGTGGCGCATCGCAAAAAAGTTCAGGGTGAGAAAAGAGGGCATGACCCCGAAAAAATTATTACCCTGTATATTTACATAATCATTTGGCATGGCTAATGATGCAGGCCTTATAGCGTAACCTACCTTCCAAATTTGAACAAAATATCTCAAAAACTGCAGGAGCTATACAGTAAAAAGTGAAAAATTCTTGAAATTTCAACACCCTGCATATTGGTAACGAAGCGTTTGCAGACCTATGTTTATATGAAATTTTAGGCACAAAATAAACCAAATAGTTACCCCCTTCCTTATGTACATGATATTTAGGAACAGCCTGTATTGTGATGAAAATTTTCGACCTCGAGATTTTTGCAGATGTCCACGTTTTGAAGTCCCCTGATACTGAAAAAGTGGTTTTTAAAAAATCTCTCTCTCCCTCTCCTCTCTCTCTCTCTCTCCCTCTCTCTCTCTCTCTCCTCTCTCTCTCTCTCTCTCTCTCTCTCTCTCTGTCTGCCTGCCTGTCTGTCTGTCTGTCTGTATGTCTGTGTGTCTGTCAAACCGCTGTAGATATCAATTCCAAATTTTGTATTTACGTGTATAATCTCCCTCTTGAGATCTGATTAGTTTTTCAGTAAAATCGGTAGACCGGAAGTAGCAGTTTACTTCAGCGAAGAAATCGAATTTTGCCAATATTTCGTCAACTACTAAGTTTATACAAATTTATAAAGAATTCATATGTACTTAAAATTAAAATTGAGAATAATTTTATTTAAAAAGTTTTTCGAAATTCCTACCGGAAGTAGGTCTTTTACTCTTATCGAAAATCGGTTTTTTGGGAATATTTCGCAAGTCATGCTTTCTAGACAAGTACGTTATGGGTATAAAAGTATTTAAAACATATTTTTCAATATCTTTTGTATAAAAAAAATTTCAAAATTCTGACCGGAAGTGCCACTTTTACTCTTATCGAATAGCGATTTTTTGCAAATATGTCGTAAGTTATGCATTCTATATATATTTATCAAGAGTATAAAAGTATTTAAAAATGGATTTGCAATTCTTTTTGTATATATGAAATTTCAAAATTCGGACCGGAAGTAGCACTTTTACTCTTAGCGAGTAGCACTTTTTTGATAATATCTTGCAAAGTATGCATTCTATAGAGATTTATTAAGAGAATAGAAGTACTTAGAATAGAATTTTGAATAATTTTTGTAAATAAAATTCTTAAAATTCTATAATTTGAAACGCTCATACGTATAAGAAAGTCGTGTGGTGGCCACACCTCATTTTTTACTTTCTTATACATATGAAATAAAATGCAAAAGGAAAATCCCTTACCACAAAAAATATAGGTATATCAAAAAATCTAAATACGTATTTCGGCAACTAAGTTGCCATCTTCAGTAGATATCTGTATAAAACAAAAAAATGAGGT